>CM061919.1:17861076-17921195 GCA_031002005.1 Vandiemenella viatica
ACTTTGTTTTTCGTGACGTGATAAGAATTGATCTCCAAATTCAAACTGTAGCTACTGTACATTTTATTCCAACCCAAATAATTTACATTATAATGTCTGTCTCAGAAATGAAGCAACAATTTCTTTTGTAGTTTAAATATTGCAAAGTCTTATAGGCATTCAATCAGAACATTGTAGGAGGAAAACTGAGGCATAAAATTGAAATTCAGTGCGGGAATGTCAGTGTGGCAAGGAAACAAGGAAACCAGTATTATACGCTTTGTAAACACTACGTTTCCGTCTACTATGATATTTTAGAATTACACTCTAGCTGCGGAGAGTAGTACTGCCGAGTTTATAAAAATTTTTGTAACAATTAGCTGTGTTATTGCTCAGCGTGATAATTTCATTCTAACTAACTCTTAATCTTTATTGAAAGACATACTTGAAAAAAAAAGAGAAAATATTATAGAGAATTACATCATAACTACATTGAAATTTCTTATTTTACCACATTTTATTGAGACTGCAAATTTCTGTAGTTTAGCATCCGGTTTGAGGTCTTTGCTCAAGTAGAATGTGAAGTGGATTTTTTTTTTTTAACATTTCTACGACAAGACTGAAATATTACCTATTTGGTTACTAGCAAACCGATCAATTTTGCTCGTCATTTTTGGTTTAATACTACTTCATTAAACAACGGATTAATATGAACAATATCTTCCATCTAAGAGGGAGCCTATATTCACTTTGAATTTGATAGCTGCTAAAAATTATAAAACAATTACCGGGCGTGGTGGCGTGAACGGTTAACGTTCTGGCCTCGTATTCGGGAGGACGCGGGTTCGAATCCCCGTCCGGGCATCACAGATCTGGGATTTCCATGGTTTCCCCAAGTCAGTCCAGGCGAATGCCCGGATGCTTCCTTCAAAAGGCCATGGCGGAGTTCCTGCCCGTTTTCTTGCCCAAATCCAATCCCGCCCCTAATGACCTGCCGTCGACGAGCCATAAAGCCAAGGAAAAAAAAAAATAAGAAAGGGAGAGAGGGGCGAAAAGAGTAGAGAGAGAGAGAGAGAGAAATAGAGAGAAAATAAAGTTTGAATTGCGTTTCTGATTTCAGAAATTTTTTTTGATATCCCCGCTCTCATCAGACTTTTCAATAGATTTTTTAAATAATTTTATGGATGGCATCATAGACCCAATACGAAAAATATTGAAAAAATGAATCTAATGGCTGAGAGTTAACGCTATGGCTCCGCATTCGAGAGTAAGCGGATTTGAATTCCTATCCGGCTATCCAGATTTGGATTTTCCTTCGTGTGAATGGCGGGATTAATTCTCCGAAAACCCATGGTCCGAATTCCTTCCCATACCTTGTCTCCATTCCCTTCCCACCTGTAATGACTTAGAAGTCGACGAATTGTAAATCCAGACGCATAATAATAAATTGATGTAGTAATATTAATTAGTTTTTCTTCTCCATGACGATGGTGCGAACTCGTTATAGTCCACCTAACGTAACCAGACGACATGATTCCGAAGCCCGAGAAGATTTCTTTCAGTGTTACCTTTGTGAAAGCTTTCATAGTTACGTGTGCAGTTTATTAAGAAGCACTCAGTTATGAGTCTTTCCTTAAGTATGTTATTTCCTGACGCAAGCAGGTAAGAGCTGATGTTATATTTTACGCATAAGCCAGTTGTAGGCTCGACTTGATTAAAATAAATGCAGTAAAAATAATTGGAATACCTAGACTCGAACCGAGGACCACGCGTTTACGAGACTAGACGGTTAGCCACAAGCAAACGGAGCTCATGTTCACAGACGGCACCCTGCCCTCGGAAGTCAGTTACATTCAACTGGCATTAGACAATTATCCGAAATAATCTGTTTATAATCATTTCAATAGTCTTGTAAAACTAAAAATTCTTGATCTTTGAACATTTACAACCACTTGTCCGACCACACACCTCATTATGTGTTGCATTATTGCAACTGATTAGCCACATCAATATATAAATAAATATCGTTATAGTTTTACGCTAATCATTTGGAATAAAATGTATAACTGAACCTCATTTTTACTGCGCTTTATTGCAATCTTGTTCATTACAACTTAAACGATATGTTTCACGATCTGAATTTAAGAAAAGTATAGCTAGAACCGAATTTCGTCCGGTTGAGGTATGGTCGGCGATATCTTGCCGAATATTACAGTCAATCCAGGGACAGGAAAATGCGTTACTTGTCTCGGGATCGGTCAGTAGCTTTTTACTGAAATGTGGGGAAAGATAGATGAACTACCCTGCCAAGAATAATCGTCAATGGGCGGGCGGAGTCTTCCTGCTTTGTTCGAGGCTTGACTTAAGGAAATGAATAATAGATGGCGCCGAGTTGAATATGCGCAATGATGCCTCATTGTGCGAAATAAGGGACTTAGACTCAGGCACCCACAGTCAATTTTTTTGCCAAAGCTTGTAAATTACCCTCTGTGGTCCATTTGTTTAGAGGTTTCTCTTAGGCCTACTGCTATACAGTAGGAGGTGAGGTCGGTAACTTATGTGTGGAGTTCATCAATGTCATTAGTAAGTGCAATGTTATTAGCAAATCCCAGGTTGTTAAATCTTCTGCCATTGATTTTAATTCATTTTACCTCCCATTCTACCTTTGACATTGCCATCTTTAAGACAGTTGAAAATAATGTTGGAGAGATTGGATCACCTTGCTTAACAACTCTTTCGATACGGAACTCTCTAGTTGGTTCTCAAACGCTGACATTGACATATGTGACATAGATGTTATGGAGTACTCTGATATAAGCTGTATCCACGCTATTTTGAGCTAAGGCTTCCAGGACAGCTTTGTGACTTATTGAATGAAATTACTTTTCGAAATCACCAAATGTTACACAAAGAGGGATCTGGTATTCGTTCGCACGGCTTAGTAGGTCTTGCAGGGCAAGAATGTGATCGATTGTGCTAAAGATGCTACGGAATCCCGCTTGCTCAAAGGGTTGGGCAGAATCAAGGGTGAAACTGCTTCTGTTAACAATAGATTTGTAAAAAATTTTATGCAGAACAATCGGCAAGCATGTAGGTCGATAGTTTTTGATGTTATGAATACTTCTACTTTTGTGTTGCAGAATGATTTTATTCCATATTGTAGGGATTGATGAAGTGTAGGCAGGAAGAGAAGGCTTTAGCTAAGGGGCTGAAGCCCCCCTCCCCCACCCAAAAGCATTTAGGTCACCCCCGACGACATTGTAATTTTGGGTTCTTGTTTTAGCTCTACTGTTCTTATAAGGGCGGCAATGTTAACACGAGATTTTCTGTAGTCGACCCTCCTCTAAGCTGCCATATAGGTTACTAAAAATATCTCTGATGAATTTCAAAATTTCATCTTTGTCAGCTACTCAGTCAATATTTCCATCCATTGCTATTATCTGCTTCTCACCGAGAAATAGATAATAGTTTTGTTATTTTAAACCTCTTTTCTATTCTGAACTATCCCTTACAACGTTTTCATTGTTTCATTGAAGATCTCCATTTGTAGTGTCGTGCCACTCATCGATTGTGGGAGGCCGTATGGTGGAAATTTTTAATTTGAATTGTAATTTGCAGGAGCTGTGTCGCAGGAACAACTGGGGCTTCGTCGACATTCGACCGATGATAGCTGCCAGCTGGGACGCATTTGATAGGTCGGGCGTCTACTACACACCGAGAATGGCGACGAAGGTAGCTTCTAAATTATGGAACCGTCTTGATATGAATTATTTTTTAGGAACACCGTGAGTTCCGAGGATCCTTCAGTTCATCGAAGAGGATGTGCCGATAACCTAGTCTATGGTTCTGGTATTCATGCCGCGAATAATTTTAATATTGCAGCTCCAACTACTTCACCCGTTCCCCGTCAGAATGCGAATTTAGACTCCACAAATAACAATACGAAGCAGCTAAGGATAACGGTGTTAAATTTTTGGAGTATTAGAGGGAAAGTAGCAGATTTTCACGCCGCAGTTGCGACTAATGATGTCGATATAATACTGGGAATTGAAATCTGGTTGACGCCAGAGGTTGAATCTAGCGAAGTATTTGGCCCTAATCTCAATGTTTTTCGAAAAGACAGAACTGTCTCAATGGGCAGGGGTGGGTTCGTGGCCGTAAACAAAACCGTTAATTGTTCTGTCGTAACTGAAACGGAAAATTTTTGCAAGTTAATATGGGTTAAGGTAAAAATTGGTATATATTTAAAGTCCATAATCAGATAATTTTATCGACCTCCGGATTCTGATTTGACTAACGCGGAATATTATTTTGCACTATTAAATTTCAACCTTTTTGTTAAACTGCTACTGTATTATTATTATTATTATTATATAAACTTCTCCATCCTTTAAGGATGTTTTTCCAAATTGCTAACTATTTTATTTACAAAATTGATTTTCCCCCTCTAAAAATATACTTAGAATTTACTTACTGCCTCTAATTTTGGTCAGAATGTGTTTCTTGGTACTAACAACATACTGTCATAATTAAATTTGGTTAAATCTTTTTAAATCAATGAATTCCCATTGTTTAATGTTTTTTTCCATTGTCTGTTGGTCGTACCCAAAACACATGGCAACTGAACCTTCAAATTGTTATATTTTGTCTAGTTAAATGGTTAGCCTCCACAAACCTAATATTAAAATGTTTATCTTTAACGTTACTACTCATGAGAATGAATGAGGCTTTTTCTAAACACTTGGGTTGTATTACTTTTATGGAGAACTGAAGAAGAGTGTGGCGATTGTAAAGGAAATACCAATAGAGGCACCGGTAATTGTTAATGTAGCTAAGGACCATGGCAGATAAGAGAAAATCTGAAAGACAGGATAGGAAAATAAAGGTATGGAAACTAAAACAGAGTAGTAATGAAGAGTGTAACAGCCCTCAAGCCTAAAATTAAATGGAATTGTATTTTATTAAACATTTGTAGTAAGCCAGAGTTTGGTTGAATATGATCTTGTATGTTTGTTTTGTAATTTACTGTAAATCAATGTATATAAAATTTGGTTTATGAAAATAAACTATTTAGAGGTCACTTAAATGTTTAAAGACAGAATTGTGTAAGAGAATTGCTTAAATGTTTGTAATTCCAAGTATTAAGGCAAGTTACGATGTCTAAAGAACAATTTGCTACAGTTTAAAATGATTTCTGTGGATAGTTTTGTGTTTAAGTATCTTTAATTTCCATTTTTGACCATTTTGTATTGATTGTAAATGATTATGTATTAATTCTGATTGTTTTTAATATGTTTGAATTGTTTAAGTATTGTTAATGCTCGAGAAATTTCTGTCGGAATCCTTTGAAGTGTTTTAGAAATTTCGATGTAGCTTATATAAAGCAAACATCCGCGACAAAGAAACAGTTTTCACCGACTCAATTTACGACGGCCAAGGACCGTATTGTCTGCGGAAGAAGTGTTGTAGGTCTATACAATCGCTGGATAGTATGAATGCATGTAAACATTATCTTTGACGTCGTGTTTATGAAAATAAAAGCAGGTTTACAGTGAACTGTATGGTGGACTGGATATTTATCATATTAATTAAACCACGAACAATCTAATAAGAGGAATACCAAAAATTGTAAAAAAGAAATAAACCCACAGAGGAAATTGGGACAGTGGGAAAGTAATAGGAAGAATTTAAAAGGACTTTGGATGTAGCGGCAGTAACAGTGTGCGGAAGGACTAGTAACACAAAAGGATGAAAAGAGATTGGATGAATGAATGACAAAATAAAAATAAGTAATAAAAAGAAATGGAGTAGAAAAACAGGGCCATTAGAGAATGGGTCAATCAGAGAATTCAATGTACAAGTCATGATTATATAAAGAAAAGGAAGGAGGCAAAAAAAGAAAAAAGGAATCAAAGGAAAAGAGGAAATGGCTTGAGAAATGGACTAAGATGATGGAAGTTAATAAAGTATTTTATGGAATGGTAAAAATGAAGAGGCAGGATCTAAATAAAAACCACAATATGCTAGACCAGAATGAAAAGGAAATAAGTAATACAGAAAACTAAAAAGTTGTGGAAGGAATATTTTGAAGCTTTGCTAAATCCGGATTCGATACAGGATGAAACAATACTACAGGATAAGCAGTAGGAATACAATCATATAAGAAAGGAAAAAAGGTCTAACTGGGCAGGAAATGGGAAGCAGCTATTGGTAAGATGAAGAGTGGAAAGGCACCAGGCATTGATGAACCCAGTCCGGGAATGGTAAGAGCAGCAAGGAATAGAGGGACACAGCGATACATCGTGATATGGAAGAACAGGAAAACCCCCAGAACATTGGAAGAAAGAAATAATCGTTCCTATCTTCAAAATTGAAGCAGGCAGTAGTTAAAGAACTATATTGGAGTCACACTGATGTGCCAAAATATATGAGAAGATACTTGAGAAAAGAATACGTGACAGCATCGAAAAAAAAAAAACTATGAAAATAATAATTTGACTGCAGACGAGGAAGATCAATGGCAGAGCTGATTTTATTTCGTTTTTTTACTTGGCACTCTTCTTTACAGTCACCCAGCCAGCACTCAATGTTTTATGAATCTTCAATTTCTTGGCCATGAATCCTTCCATATTTTATGTGAACATTCAGTTCTAGGACAACACACAACACAACACTTAATCTAAACAACCATGCCCTCAGCCGGATTCAAACCGGTGACCTTCGGTACGTGGAGCTAGCACTCTAACCCCTAGGCCTAAAACAGACGGAGCGACATTCCGTCGCGCGGTGGTCGAGGCGGCGGCCGCCTCAACTGTTCACACGAGGCGACTTTTCAAGTGGTGCTCGCCGCCTAGACGGCCGCGCGGCTTCCGCCTCGACTAGGGTTACCAACATGTTTTCGGCTAATTACAGTACTGTTTAGATTAAGCTATAAAATATAATACATTTAAAAAATATATAGTATTTTGTGGAAAGAGTAAGAAAAGGACAAAAAATTTAGTTATTTATTTTATAAAAAAACATTTTTTCATTTCCTGCAGCTTTTAATGATTTTTTTGTCGACAGTAAAAGTGTCATTTTTTTACTGCATTCAATTTTTAAATTAATGTAGATCAAAAGCTCATTTTTTTTATCAATGAGAAACTCGCTCTGCTTCTCTCCTTTCACCATTTCAAATTCATAATTGAAAACATCTCTTAGAATGTCGGGGCGGGAATAAAGGACCGGACTGAAATAACCATAAATACACAGACGGAAAAAAAAAATCCCAACACCAAGAAAGACTTGTGTTAGATAAACGAAATTTGGTAGGCGTGTTTATACATCTGAAAGATGACATCGATTCAAATTTCGCGCTTCGCGCATAAGTGTGGCGCTAGTAGCGCTACTCAGAGCTTGCAAATCAGGTTTGCTTTAAATACGCGCTGTAAAGTTTGTGAACGTTATTTACCGCTGAGATTTGACATAGTGAGTTGATGTTAGCCAAGAATGCCTTTAAGAAGACGAAGAAGCCATTATCAACAGCTCACCGAGTTTGAACGAGGTCGTGTAATAGGGCTACGAGAAGGTGGATTTTCTTTTCACGATATTGCAGAAAGACTTGGCCGGAATGTATCCAATGTGCATGATTGTTGGGTGCAGTGGTCAAGGGATGGTACTGCCTCAAGAAGACCGGGTTCCGGGAGGCCACGTGGCACTACTGAGAGGGAAGACCGCCGTATTCGGCGTACAGCTGTGGCGCATCGTACTGCGTCTGCGGCAGAAATTCGAGCTGCAGTTGGTACCACAGTGACACAACGAACTGTTAGAAATCGGTTACTTCAAGGACAGCTCCGAGCCAGGCGCCCTGTAGCGTGCATTCCACTGACTACAAGCCATCGCCGTTTGCGACTCCAGTGGTGTCAAGCCAGAGCTCATTGGAGGACGGAGTGGAGATCTGTTGTGTTTTCTGATGAAAGCAGGTTCTGCCTTGGTGCCAGTGATGGCCGAGTGTTGGTCAGAAGGAGGCCAGGGGAACGCCTGCAACCAAACTGTCTGCGGCCTAGACACACTGGACCTACACCTGGAGTCATGGTCTGGGGAGCAATTTCCTATGACAGCAGGAGCACTCTTGTGGTTATACCAAACACACTGACTGCAAATTTGTACGTCAGTCTGGTAATTCAACCTGTAGTGCTGCCATTCATGAACAGCATTCAAAGGGGAGTTTTTCAACAGGATAACGCTCGCCCTCATACCGCTGTTGTCTCGCAACGTGCTCTACAGAGTGTCGACATGTTACCTTGGCCTGCGAGATCACCAGATCTGTCTCCAATTGAACACGTATGGGATATCATTGGACGACAACTCCAGCATCATCCACAGCCAGCACTGACCGTCCCAGTATTGACAGCACAAGTACAACAAGCATGGAACTCCATACCACAAAGTGACATTCGAAACCTGTATGACACAATGCATTCACGTTTGCAGGCTTGCATTCAAAATTCTGGAGGTTACACCGGCTATTAATTTAACAGTATTTCACATCTGAAATGCATTTTCTTGAGCTTAAATTAACCTGTGATCTTGAAAATTTAATCAATTAAACATGTTAACTTGACAAATGCATTGTCCAAATTTCATTACTCTACAATAATTTTTTCTTGGTGTTGGGATTTTTTTTTCCGTCTGTAGATTTTAAAATATGCTGTAATTTTTGGCCTGTAGTTTTGTCGGTGCATTTACTACAATCTCTTACTTTTAACTAGATTTCCTTTAATATTGTTATTTCAAAGTACACTTCATCCATTTTCATACACATTTTTTCTTGTAAATTAGAATTTTTAATATTGTTTCATAGTCATCAAAATAATGAAACGCCATGTTTTAAATTTTTGTATTCTGTATAACCAATTGATTTCATAAAAAAATTAATTTATTAAGATATGCCAGACATTTATCAAGATTTATTTAGAAAATTATTTCTAATACTAGCATTTGCCCGCTGCTTCACGCGCGCGTGCCTTGGCAGGTGTAGAAATTATTTACCGATTTTATTCTCTTATCAGACATTAACGTGGAAAGGCATGAACTGTTAATGTATTCTGAATAGTTTCGTTTGTTTCAGTTAATACGTTAGGTTCGGTTTTCATACTGATGTCAGAGAGTTGTTTTATTCATATTTTAACGTGATGCAATTGATTCAATAGTAGAAAAGGTTCCTGAAAAATTAACAGTAGTAATTCGTGGTTGTAATTATTGTGCGAAGTATAAACATTTATTGTTTAGAAAGGCTTTCACGGTTCAAACGACATTCTTTCTTCTGTGCGCTTTCAGAAGCTATGGATTTAGTGTATAGAACCCGGTTATAGGTCAATCGCTTTTCTCGGTGCAGGTTACTTTCATTTGCTCTAGCTATTTCATCTCGTTCTCTTTGACGTTGCAGACGATGTTGTCGGTCTATTTCACTCTCATTTAGCCGATTTCGGCGACATATTTTAGCTGCAGAAGTTGACCCCGACAGATTAGATCTCTTTCGCAAGGGCATATCATAAACTTTTATACTTACCCAACTCACAGCACTAACAATTAAAACGTTTCCGCAGCTGCAGTTATCACTATGAGTGAACTATGGCTGCGAGTATATAGATGAGCATAAACTTGGTTACAATATAGAATATCTGTGGTAGTAATAAATAATATTATTTCTGAAAGCAATATTTAACTCAGCTAAAACATAATATTTTTAAATGCTGATATGGAGGATTCCACGTTAACCGTGGTACCGAAAATTTAAATGGATATATAACAGTTGTAACGTTAAGAAAGCTGATATTATAATCATTATATGTAATTTTTTTTTTGGCGATTTTATGTGTAAACTTTGCCTGGGATTATATAGCTAGGTATAAGCTTTGTTAAGGATGTATCTGTGGATATAATGAAAATATTGTTTCCATGATACTTAACTAAAAAAAAGTTTATTTTTAAATGTCGATACCGAGGATTGCAACATACCGCGGTGCCAAAAATTTATGTAAATATAGCAGTAATCTACGACTTAGTCCTCTTGGAAGTGTGCTGAAATATAAAAATTCGTTACGAATAATCACAGCATCTCAAATTTTTCTGATTTATTTATTTTTGTTGTTTTTATTTTTTGTTGTTTGGATATTGGTTTTATTTTATGTTGATACACCATCAATTATTCCTGCTTTAAAATAGAAACTTACGTGAATTGGAGCTACTCTTGATTTCAAATCGTCGTATCATTACTGTCATTATTTCAGTCAGATATAATTAATCCAAAAATGTCGAGATGTGATCATGGTACAGTTTATGTAGTAACGTGCATGTAACTGAAACAATTATTTCTGAGTGACAACATTATCGCAAGTTGTGAATCGCTTGAAATGCAACCTGACAGCTGATATGATGCTTTGTTATAGGCCTAAGAGACGATGCCTGCAGCTTTATAATCTACTCGGAGTAGCATTAGGATATGAAACATTTTTAATTTAAGTTTCTTTCAATATAGCCGTATTTTCTATGTAATTATTTCAGTCGCATGTAAGTACCTGGCGAAACAACAGCCTAGACCAGATGACAATTGACTCGTTTTGTTTAGCATCAGGCATAACGGGTTTAGTTTTAAAATTTACGCGGTGTAGAATAGAATTTTAGGATGCCTAATTATATTTGAAATAAAAATTCGTTACCAATAATCACGGCATCTCAATTTTTTCTGATTTATTTATTTTTTTGCTGTTTGGATATTGGTTTTTATTTTATGTTGACACACCATCAATTATTCCTGCTTTAAAATAGAAATTTACGTGAATTGGAGTTAATCTTGGTTTCAAATCGTCGTATCATTATTGTCATTATTTCAGTCAGATATAATTAATTCAAAAATGTCAAAATGGATCACGGTACAGTATATGTACTAATGTGCATGTAACTCAAGCAATTATTTCTGAGTGGCAAAATTATCGCAAGTTGTAAATCGATTGAAATGCAACCTGGACAGTGATGACAGCTGATATGCTTTGTTATAGGCCAAAGGGACGATGCTTTTAGCTTTATAATTTACGCGGTGTAGCATTAGGATATGAAATTTTTTTTATTTGAGTTTCTTTCAATATATCCGTATTTTGTTATAGGCCAAAGGGACGATGCTTTTAGCTTTATAATTTACGCGGTGTAGCATTAGGATATGAAATTTTTTTTATTTGAGTTTCTTTCAATATATCCGTATTTCCTATGTAATTATTTGAGTCGCATGTACCTGAATTTTCGGATGCCTAGTTATATTGCACGTTATAGCCACGAGACATATTAATCGAATAAAGTACTTCCAAATATGTGCAATTCCGCACAAGTCATTATGAAAGAAGTATGTTTTATTACTTGCTGATATTTATAATAGCTGTTTTTCAGACATCGCTCTTCGAGAAAAAACTGAATTTCGTATTAAGTATTGGCTTATTGTGGCTGTATTGTACAGCGTTCACCTAGCAATTTTGTTCCAGAGACAAACTGTATAACAGTCTACCAGAGACAATACATGTCTTCAATGTTAGTAATATAACTTTTTCGTAATTCAACAGACCTGTTACGATTCAAGTAAATGCTGATTATACTTGATTCACGTATTCTTTTTATTTTGAAGTACTGCGGTCCAGAAAAATGAATCGCAGAATAAAAAAAAAAAGGGAAATCCTAAATTTTGTCAGGTCTCTTTATGAAAGGAGTGACCGTCTGAATGTGTATAATTATCTGTGGTCTACAGTTTCACATTTCTGAAGTTTTTTACTGACTTGCTTCTTCCCATGGTACATATTAGTCGTTAGCAACTTCTGCAGATGTTGATCAGCAACATTAGCTTTAAAAATTTGGAAACACCATGCAAATTGATGCGGTAGTTTTTGCGTTATTAGAGATCAAGCTTCACTACAAACGCAGCTTGCTTACAGATTTATGATAGTATAGAATAGATTATCGCTTTTTAACCAAAGAAACACTATCTTTTACGTTGTTCTAGTGCTGATTTTAAAGTTGACATAGTATTATACACATATTTACTACCATCAAGTTGTTTAATAGTTTTGTGAACGTTGAATGAAAAACGGCTCGCGAAATACGAAAGGAATTTAACTTTAGTCCGGGAATGGTAAGAGCAGCAAGGAATAGAGGGACACAGCGATACATCGTGATATGGAAGAACAGGAAAACCCCCAGAACATTGGAAGAAAGAAATAATCGTTCCTATCTTCAAAATTGAAGCAGGCAGTAGTTAAAGAACTATATTGGAGTCACACTGATGTGCCAAAATATATGAGAAGATACTTGAGAAAAGAATACGTGACAGCATCGAAAAAAAAAAAAACTATGAAAATAATAATTTGACTGCAGACGAGGAAGATCAATGGCAGAGCTGATTTTTTTTTGTTTTTTTTACTTGGCACTCTTCTTTACAGTCACTCAGCCAGCACTCAATGTTTTATGAATCTTCAATTTCTTGGCCATGAATCCTTCCATATTTTATGTGAACATTCAGTTCTAGGACAACACACAACACAACACTTAATCTAAACAACCATGCCCTCAGCCGGATTCAAACCGGTGACCTTCGGTACGTGGAGCTAGCACTCTAACCCCTAGGCCTAAAACAGACGGAGCGACATTCCGTCGCGCGGTGGTCGAGGCGGCGGCCGCCTCAACTGTTCACACGAGGCGACTTTTCAAGTGGTGCTCGCCGCCTAGACGGCCGCGCGGCTTCCGCCTCGACTAGGGTTACCAACATGTTTTCGGCTAATTACAGTACTGTTTAGATTAAGCTATAAAATATAATACATTTAAAAAATATATAGTATTTTGTGGAAAGAGTAAGAAAAGGACAAAAAATTTAGTTATTTATTTTATGAAAAAACATTTTTTTCATTTCCTGCAGCTTTTAATGATTTTTTTGTCGACAGTAAAAGTGTCATTTTTTTACTGCATTCAATTTTTAAATTAATGTAGATCAAAAGCTCATTTTTTTTATCAATGAGAAACTCGCTCTGCTTCTCTCCTTTCACCATTTCAAATTCATAATTGAAAACATCTCTTAGAATGTCGGGGCGGGAATAAAGGACCGGACTGAAATAACCATAAATACACAGACGGAAAAAAAAAATCCCAACACCAAGAAAGACTTGTGTTAGATAAACGAAATTTGGTAGGCGTGTTTATACATCTGAAAGATGACATCGATTCAAATTTCGCGCTTCGCGCATAAGTGTGGCGCTAGTAGCGCTACTCAGAGCTTGCAAATCAGGTTTGCTTTAAATACGCGCTGTAAAGTTTGTGAACGTTATTTACCGCTGAGATTTGACATAGTGAGTTGATGTTAGCCAAGAATGCCTTTAAGAAGACGAAGAAGCCATTATCAACAGCTCACCGAGTTTGAACGAGGTCGTGTAATAGGGCTACGAGAAGGTGGATTTTCTTTTCACGATATTGCAGAAAGACTTGGCCGGAATGTATCCAATGTGCATGATTGTTGGGTGCAGTGGTCAAGGGATGGTACTGCCTCAAGAAGACCGGGTTCCGGGAGGCCACGTGGCACTACTGAGAGGGAAGACCGCCGTATTCGGCGTACAGCTGTGGCGCATCGTACTGCGTCTGCGGCAGAAATTCGAGCTGCAGTTGGTACCACAGTGACACAACGAACTGTTTAGAAATCGGTTACTTCAAGGACAGCTCCGAGCCAGGCGCCCTGTAGCGTGCATTCCACTGACTACAAGCCATCGCCGTTTGCGACTCCAGTGGTGTCAAGCCAGAGCTCATTGGAGGACGGAGTGGAGATCTGTTGTGTTTTCTGATGAAAGCAGGTTCTGCCTTGGTGCCAGTGATGGCCGAGTGTTGGTCAGAAGGAGGCCAGGGGAACGCCTGCAACCAAACTGTCTGCGGCCTAGACACACTGGACCTACACCTGGAGTCATGGTCTGGGGAGCAATTTCCTATGACAGCAGGAGCACTCTTGTGGTTATACCAAACACACTGACTGCAAATTTGTACGTCAGTCTGGTAATTCAACCTGTAGTGCTGCCATTCATGAACAGCATTCAAGGGGGAGTTTTTCAACAGGATAACGCTCGCCCTCATACCGCTGTTGTCTCGCAACGTGCTCTACAGAGTGTCGACATGTTACCTTGGCCTGCGAGATCACCAGATCTGTCTCCAATTGAACACGTATGGGATATCATTGGACGACAACTCCAGCATCATCCACAGCCAGCACTGACCGTCCCAGTATTGACAGCACAAGTACAACAAGCATGGAACTCCATACCACAAAGTGACATTCGAAACCTGTATGACACAATGCATTCACGTTTGCAGGCTTGCATTCAAAATTCTGGAGGTTACACCGGCTATTAATTTAACAGTATTTCACATCTGAAATGCATTTTCTTGAGCTTAAATTAACCTGTGATCTTGAAAATTTAATCAATTAAACATGTTAACTTGACAAATGCATTGTCCAAATTTCATTACTCTACAATAATTTTTTCTTGGTGTTGGGATTTTTTTTTCCGTCTGTAGATTTTAAAATATGCTGTAATTTTTGGCCTGTAGTTTTGTCGGTGCATTTACTACAATCTCTTACTTTTAACTAGATTTCCTTTAATATTGTTATTTCAAAGTACACTTCATCCATTTTCATACACATTTTTTCTTGTAAATTTAGAATTTTTAATATTGTTTCATAGTCATCAAAATAATGAAACGCCATGTTTTAAATTTTTGTATTCTGTATAACCAATTGATTTCATAAAAAAATTAATTTATTAAGATATGCCAGACATTTATCAAGATTTATTTAGAAAATTATTTCTAATACTAGCATTTGCCCGCTGCTTCACGCGCGCGTGCCTTGGCAGGTGTAGAAATTATTTACCGATTTTATTCTCTTATCAGACATTAACGTGGAAAGGCATGAACTGTTAATGTATTCTGAATAGTTTCGTTTGTTTCAGTTAATACGTTAGGTTCGGTTTTCATACTGATGTCAGAGAGTTGTTTTATTCATATTTTAACGTGATGCAATTGATTCAATAGTAGAAAAGGTTCCTGAAAAATTAACAGTAGTAATTCGTGGTTGTAATTATTGTGCGAAGTATAAACATTTATTGTTTAGAAAGGCTTTCACGGTTCAAACGACATTCTTTCTTCTGTGCGCTTTCAGAAGCTATGGATTTAGTGTATAGAACCCGGTTATAGGTCAATCGCTTTTCTCGGTGCAGGTTACTTTCATTTGCTCTAGCTATTTCATCTCGTTCTCTTGACGTTGCAGACGATGTTGTCGGTCTATTTCACTCTCATTTAGCCGATTTAGGCGACATATTTTAGCTGCAGAAGTTGACCCCGACAGATTAGATCTCTTTCGCAAGGGCATATCATAAACTTTTATACTTACCCAACTCACAGCACTAACAATTAAAACGTTTCCGCAGCTGCAGTTATCACTATGAGTGAACTATGGCTGCGAGTATATAGATGAGCATAAACTTGGTTACAATATAGAATATCTGTGGTAGTAATAAATAATATTATTTCTGAAAGCAATATTTAACTCAGCTAAAACATAATATTTTTAAATGCTGATATGGAGGATTCCACGTTAACCGTGGTACCGAAAATTTAAATGGATATATAACAGTTGTAACGTTAAGAAAGCTGATATTATAATCATTATATGTAATTTTTTTTGGCGATTTTATGTGTAAACTTTGCCTGGGATTATATAGCTAGGTATAAGCTTTGTTAAGGATGTATCTGTGGATATAATGAAAAATATTGTTTCCATGATACTTAACTAAAAAAAGTTTATTTTTAAATGTCGATACCGAGGATTGCAACATAACCGCGGTGCCAAAAATTTATGTAAATATAGCAGTAATCTACGACTTAGTCCTCTTGGAAGTGTGCTGAAATATAAAAATTCGTTACGAATAATCACAGCATCTCAATTTTTCTGATTTATTTATTTTTTGTTGTTTTTTATTTTTTGTTGTTTGGATATTGGTTTTATTTTATGTTGATACACCATCAATTATTCCTGCTTTAAAATAGAAACTTACGTGAATTGGAGCTACTCTTGATTTCAAATCGTCGTATCATTACTGTCATTATTTCAGTCAGATATAATTAATCCAAAAATGTCGAGATGTGATCATGGTACAGTTTATGTAGTAACGTGCATGTAACTGAAACAATTATTTCTGAGTGACAACATTATCGCAAGTTGTGAATCGCTTGAAATGCAACCTGACAGCTGATATGATGCTTTGTTATAGGCCTAAGAGACGATGCCTGCAGCTTTATAATCTACTCGGAGTAGCATTAGGATATGAAACATTTTTAATTTAAGTTTCTTTCAATATAGCCGTATTTTCTATGTAATTATTTCAGTCGCATGTAAGTACCTGGCGAAACAACAGCCTAGACCAGATGACAATTGACTCGTTTTGTTTAGCATCAGGCATAACGGGTTTAGTTTTAAAATTTACGCGGTGTAGAATAGAATTTTAGGATGCCTAATTATATTTGAAATAAAAATTCGTTACCAATAATCACGGCATCTCAATTTTTTCTGATTTATTTATTTTTTGCTGTTTGGATATTGGTTTTTATTTTATGTTGACACACCATCAATTATTCCTGCTTTAAAATAGAAATTTACGTGAATTGGAGTTAATCTTGGTTTCAAATCGTCGTATCATTATTGTCATTATTTCAGTCAGATATAATTAATTCAAAAATGTCAAAATGGATCACGGTACAGTATATGTACTAATGTGCATGTAACTCAAGCAATTATTTCTGAGTGGCAAAATTATCGCAAGTTGTAAATCGATTGAAATGCAACCTGGACAGTGATGACAGCTGATATGCTTTGTTATAGGCCAAAGGGACGATGCTTTTAGCTTTATAATTTACGCGGTGTAGCATTAGGATATGAAATTTTTTTTATTTGAGTTTCTTTCAATATATCCGTATTTTGTTATAGGCCAAAGGGACGATGCTTTTAGCTTTATAATTTACGCGGTGTAGCATTAGGATATGAAATTTTTTTTATTTGAGTTTCTTTCAATATATCCGTATTTCCTATGTAATTATTTGAGTCGCATGTACCTGAATTTTCGGATGCCTAGTTATATTGCACGTTATAGCCACGAGACATATTAATCGAATAAAGTACTTCCAAATATGTGCAATTCCGCACAAGTCATTATGAAAGAAGTATGTTTTATTACTTGCTGATATTTATAATAGCTGTTTTTCAGACATCGCTCTTCGAGAAAAAACTGAATTTCGTATTAAGTATTGGCTTATTGTGGCTGTATTGTACAGCGTTCACCTAGCAATTTTGTTCCAGAGACAAACTGTATAACAGTCTACCAGAGACAATACATGTCTTCAATGTTAGTAATATAACTTTTTCGTAATTCAACAGACCTGTTACGATTCAAGTAAATGCTGATTATACTTGATTCACGTATTCTTTTTATTTTGAAGTACTGCGGTCCAGAAAAATGAATCGCAGAAGTAAAAAAAAAAAAAAAAGGGGGAAATCCTAAATTTTGTCAGGTCTCTTTATGAAAGGAGTGACCGTCTGAATGTGTATAATTATCTGTGGTCTACAGTTTCACATTTCTGAAGTTTTTTACTGACTTGCTTCTTCCCATGGTACATATTAGTCGTTAGCTACTTCTGCAGATGTTGATCAGCAACATTAGCTTTAAAAATTTGGAAACACCATGCAAATTGATGCGGTAGTTTTTGCGTTATTAGAGATCAAGCCTCACTACAAACGCAGCTTGCTTACAGATTTATGATAGTATAGAATAGATTATCGCTTTTTAACCAAAGAAACACTATCTTTTACGTTGTTCTAGTGCTGATTTTAAAGTTGACATAGTATTATACACATATTTACTACCATCAAGTTGTTTAATAGTTTTGTGAACGTTGAATGAAAAACGGCTCGCGAAATACGAAAGGAATTTAACTTTAGTGTCCCATCAGTTTCATTCATCCACAAAATATTCTGAATATGTGTAGGACAATCCTCTCCTAAACTAATATAAACATCGCACTATGACTTCCAATTCAGTTGAAATTGACGCACTTTCGTCATTTTCCTTAACAAATTTAATTTAATATCAAAAGGAAGAACAACCTCGACGTGAAAATAACTAACAAAACAGAAACGAAGCAAAGACAGCTGCACGAGTAATCATTTGTTTGACGTTGTCAATTTCGACATTAACATAACAGTTCGGAACGCAACAAGACAAAGGCTCGTTCGGATACACGTATATCACTCAAAAGGTAATCATCCAGTAATGTGATTTCACATATTTGGCAAAGTAGGGATTGTTATTAGCTTTTGTTTCAAAAATTTTGATCCACCCACCTGAAATACAGAACCTTCGCATAATTATCGGAGCGCTAGGCGATGCCATGCACCGGGGCCCCCAAGCGGAGCTCAAGGGGGCCCCTCCCTACTGCCAGCAAACCTCACAAGATTTGGTAGGGCTAAAAAGAAGGTCGTCCATCTTGCCTGATGGAATAAAATATTTTTTTTGCACCGGGACCTTTGTTAACCTAGCTACGCCACTGGTAGTCAGAGTGAAATGCTTCTGTGGTTACTGTACCGGTGGAACAGCACAAGAAAAAACGACGACATCAGTGCTTCTGAATTCATTTTTTCGTAGTGAAAAGAAAAATATGAGAACGCTAGTCATAAAAAATAGGATTGCCACATTCTTTGGAAACGATCAGACAGACTGTATATTATGGTTCAAAAGTACAGATTAAGTTAAAATTTAAGATAAAGTTTCGGTGGTGGATCAATAGAAAAATATTAAATTTGGAGGTCTAAAAAGTGTATTATTAAAATAAGAAATCAGGAAATAATTTCAAGAAAAGTACAAAATTAAATTCGATTTTCATTGTGTGTGCTTAATGTAATGGCATATTAAGTGTTTTACATTTGAACACTAAAGTGTAACGATACAAAAAGGGGACAAAATCAATTTCTGATTTATTTTCTTCAGTTGACTGTGTCGCCGCGCCGCCTCCACGCCGCGAGTACAAAACAGACGAGGAAGCACCGCGCGTAAGTCGCAGGGAAACCAGGCGCCGCACGGCGCCGCGCGCGGTTGCCGGAACCGCGCGGCATGGTCTGTTTTGCCCCGTTTAATTACATTGGACCATGCGTCGACTCAACCGCCGCGCGGTGCAAAACGCCTCGTCTGCTACAGACGAGGCAAAACAGACGATGTCGCGCGGCGTGGGCATGGTTCCCCCGCGACTTACGCGCGGCGTCGCTTCGTCTGTTTTAAACTCGCGGCGTGGAGGCTGCGCGCGACACGACCTAGTGTCGAAAATGAATCAGAAATGGAGATTTTTTTCTCCTTTTTGTATCATTACACTTTAGTGTTCAAATGTAAATCGCTTAATATGCGATTACATTAAACAGTCAATAAAATTCTAATTAAATTTGACTTTTCTTGTAAATATTCCCTAATTTCATATCCTTTTAATAATACACTATTTAAAATTCCAAATTTAATATTTTTCTATTGATCCAGCACCGAAACTTTATCATAATCTGTACTTGAACCGTAAGATACAGTTTTAGTGTCTGATTGTTTGCAAGGAATGTGGCACTCATATTTTTTTATGACTAGCACTTTCATATTTGTCATTATACTAGGGAAAAATGAATTCAGAAGCACTGATATACCATCTTCGGTACAGCTGGCGTTCGATTTCATGCATAATATAAGGGAGAGGGAAAGGTTTCTTCTGTTGGTAGAGCTGTAATAGTAACGATGTACTCGTTACTCAGTAGCGGGTTCGTCGCCTGACTCGAAGTACCGAATCGTTACTAAAAAATTCATTTCGTTATTCGCATGTTTCGTTACTTTAGCGTGTAGATACGAACACGTTCCAGGTCCCGCAGATAACTAATTTTGCCAACGTAAAGACTAATTTTGTACCTTTTATTTTGTTTAACATTAAAATTTACAGTGCATAATTTGTAAATGAAAATTTGTTTAGCTAATAAGATATTTACTGTTTTTTCATTGATAGTTCATTAGTGTGGTTAATTGATTTCAAGCATTTATGAAATTTGTTTATTTTAAGAATTGATACCTTCTATTTTATTTTATAGTATAATTTACAATATATAAGAGTGTTCTAATAGTTTTTGATATACATCTCTGCACTTGTTATGTTCTAATAATATTAAATAAAATTGCAATGGAGCACACTCTCCGGTGGCAATTTCCCTACAGACTCATCTTCCCCCCTTTCCTGCATCCACCTACATTTGCCCTCTACAAACTTTAAATTCTTTCAACGTTTTTGGTAAATTATTTATAATTTTTCTGGGTAACTTATTCCAATCCCTGAAACCTTTACCTAAAAGGAGAATCTTCCTAAATCCTTGTGACTGAAATCGAGTTCCAAGATTGTGGTCATGGTCATCTTTTCCCTTCCAAGCATTACTTTTAATTCTTACACCAATATCTTTTCATGCCTCACCATCAATATACGCCTTGTACACTCCCATGACCCTCTTCACCCTCGTCCTGTCTTCCAATGAATCCCATTCCAGCTCTTTTATCACATCTGTTACTGATTGCGTTCTGCGATAATTTCCAGAAACAAATCTAGCAGCCCTTTTTTGCAGTTGCAGAATCCCATAAACAAAGAACAAGTTACAATGATTTTATTCCTTTGTCTGGTGTTAGTTATTGTATTATTACCGCAGGATTCATGTGATCAATCATCGATGCGGTTATGGCTTTGATGTTGAATGCTTGTTGTATCCGCGACGCAACAATAATTAGTCTAATCGCATGTTTGTCCTGTACCTTTGTTATTGATTTAAAAGTTTTTAATATTGATAGTTTTAAAATGAAACAATTAACGCGGAAATCAATAGAACTTTACCTGCAGGCCCGATTTGATGGTATGTCCATATTTATATTAACAAACCTATCATAAAAAGATGAAGAATTTACAAAAATAAATGAAAACCGTAAAGGAAGACAGCGTTTATTTTTTTTTTTTTTTTTTTTTTTTTTTTTTTTTTTTTTTTTTTTTTTTTTTTTTTTTTGCTGTCGTCAGTCTTTCGACTGGTTTGATGCAATCCTCCATCCCTCATCCCTTCCTATCCTGTGCTTACCTCTTCATTTCTACATATCCCTTACAACCCACGTCCTCAATTATCTGCTTCATATATTCTAATCTCTGTCTTCCTCTACAGATCTTACCTTCAACTGTTCCCTCCACTAACAAATTAACCAATCCAACATGTTTCAAAATATGACCTACCAACCTGTCTCTTCTTTCTGTAAGCTTCCTCCACAAAATTCTTTCCTCACCCATCATTTCCAAAACTCGTTCATTTCTTACTTTTTCAGTCCACTTCATTTTCAGCATTCTTCTTTAGCACCCCATTTCAAATGCTTCAATTTTCTTTCTTTCCGGTATTCCTAATGTCCATGTTTCGCTACCATAAAGTGCTGTGCTTCACACAAAGAGTATTAAAAAGTTCTTTCTAATTCCTAAATCAATATTTGAAACTAAAAGGTTTCTCTTTTTCAAGAAGGCTCGTTTTGCTACTTTTAACATCATTCCTGCTTCGGCTATCAGTTGTAATTTTGATTCTCAAGCAACAGAACTCATTTACTTCTCCTATTGCATCCGATCCTATTTTTATATTAAATCTACTAGTATTGATATCATTTCTGCTAAATTTCATCACTCTTGTCTTATTTTGACTTATATTCAGTCCAAAATCTTCCTTCAGTATTTTGTTCATGCCATTCAATAACTTCTCAATATCCTCAGCCCTCTCTGCTAACAAGACAATGCCATCAGCAAATCGTAGCATACTGATTTTTTCTCCCTGAAAACTTATGCGACATGGAAATTTTTCTTTGACTTTCTTCACTGCTTCTTCTACATACAAGTCGAATATTAACGGGGATAGACTACAACCTTGTCTCACACCCCTTTTAACTGATGCATGTCTCTCGTGATTCTCTACTTTTATTATAGCCACTTGATTCTTATATAGTTTATAGAGTATTCTTCTATCTCGATACTTTAG
Organism: Vandiemenella viatica; assembly: GCA_031002005.1. Classification (NCBI taxonomy): domain Eukaryota; kingdom Metazoa; phylum Arthropoda; class Insecta; order Orthoptera; family Morabidae; genus Vandiemenella; species Vandiemenella viatica. The sequence goes on from CM061919.1 coordinate 17,883,221, forward strand.
ACCTGACTTCTTTAAAATTTTGAACATCTTGTCCCACCTAACATTAACAAAAGCTTCTTCTAAATCAACAAATGCCATAAAAGTATCTTTGTTTTTCTTGATCCGCCCTTCAAGTATTAATCTTAAAGACAGAATTGCTTCCCTTGTACCGCGATTTTTCCTAAACCCAAACTGATCTTCACCTACTATCTCTTCTACTACCCTTTCCATCCTTCTGTGTATTATTCTGTTCAGTAATTTTGAAGCATGTGATGTTAGAATAATGGTGCGATAATTCTCACATTTATCGGCTTGTGCTTTCTTTGGAAGTGTGAAGATGATATTTTTATTAAAATCAGTAGGAATTTCTCCAGTTTCATAACTTTTTGATATCAGCTTGAATAATCTTTCGATTCCTTCTTCTCCTAAGGATTTGAAAAGTTCTGCAGGGATCTCATTAATTCCAACTGCCTTATTTGCTTTCAAGTCATTCAGAGCTTTATTAAATTCTGTCCTCAAAACAGGATCTCCTAAGTCTTCAATGTCGACATCACCTTCCTTTTCCATTACACTATTGTTCAAGTCGTCCCCAACATACAGTTTCTCAATGTATTCCATCCATCAGTTAGCTCTATCTTCTGAGCTTAAAAGAGGTTTCCCATCGGCAGCTTTAATGTTCATACCTCTTTTCTTCATTTCTCCAAAATTCTGTTTGACCTTCCTATATGCAACATCTACTTTACCTACGACCAATTCCTTTTCTACTTCTTAACATTTTTCTTGTAGCCATTTTTCTTTTGCTATTTTGCATTTCCTAATTATTTGATTTCTAAATTGCCTGTACTGCTCTCTTCCTGCTACGTCCTGAGCATTTTTGTACTTTCTCCTCTGAGCCATCTGCTCCAAAATTTCTTCTGTGATCCAAGGTTTTCTGGCAGCTTGTTCCTTAAAGCCTAATGTTTCTTTACCAGCTTTCATTATTTCGGTCTTTAATGTATTCCATTTGTCATCGGTTGAGCTCCTATCAGAGTTACTTTTTAGACCTAAGTCTACCATTTCTGCAAATTTTTCTCTCGTGCTAGATTGTTTCAGTTTATTCACTACAGTGTTCTGCTTATACTGCTTCCTTATTCACTTAAATTTCAGCCTGCACTTCATTATTATCAAATTATGGTCAGAGTCTATGTCTGCCCCTGGGTATGCTTTACAGTCTAGAACTTGATTCCTGAATCTCTGTTTGACCATGATATAATCTAGCTGATATCTGCCCGTATCACCAGGATGTTTCCAGGTGTATATTCTTCTTGGATGGTTCTTAAACAGTGTGTTTGTCACTACTAGCTTATATCTTGCACAAATTTCTAGCAACCTGCTTCCTCGCTCATTTGTTTCTCCTACACCAAAACTTCCTACGGTGTTCCCCTCTTTTCCTTCTCCCACTATCGCATTCCAATCACCCATGATTATTAGATTTTCCTCCCCCTTCGCATATAGGATTAATTCTTCAATTTCAGCGTATATTTTTTCTATTTCTTCGTCATATTCGTGTGACGTTGGCATATACACTTGTAATAATGTGGTTGGAACGGGCTTAGCTTCTAACCTCATCAAAATAATCCTGTCACTAAACTGTTAATAATAAGTCACCCATTTCCCTACTTTATTGTTCATTACAAATCCTACACCAGTGACTCCGTTGACAGCTTTGTGCTAATTATCCTGTGTTCCCCAGACCAGAAATCCTGTGCGTCCTTCCATTTAATCTCACTAATCCCAACAACAACTAATTTAAGTTGTTCCATCTCCCTTTATAAGTTTTCTAACCTACCTGCCCTATTCAGACTTCTAACATTCCACGCTCCGACTCGTTTAATGTTTCTATCCATTCTGATGACTCCTCCCTGAGCAGTCCCCACCCGGAGATCCGATTGGGGGACTATTTTACCTCCGGAATATTTTACCCAGGAGTAAGCCATCATGATATATGTAATCTGAGAGGATTACATGTCCTCAGGATACCCTTTGGGTCTTTAATGCAGTGGTTTCCCGTTGCCTTCTGCATCCCCATGCCGTTGATCATTTCTGATTCGTCCGCCTTTAGGGGCCGTTTCCAATCCCAAGGGCAAGAGGGTGCCCTGAACCTCTCCCCGCTCTTCCGCCCTCCTTTCGGAGGCGGTTGGCAAGCAGTGGGTGACTCCTTATACCGGCAATCTTTCAGTCGCCAGAGCCTCGTCCATGCAAACAGGGTGCACCAAGTGAAGGAGAGGTTGACATTTGGTTGTCACCCTCTCCTCCACGTGGTGCTCCCATTTAAAAACGAAATACTTTGATGGGATTATAATATTTGTTAAATACATGTCGCATTATCACAGCAGTGTTTTGAGCAGGTTACTTTAAAAAATAAGCGTCATTAGTTATTGTCATTAGATATGTCACTATCAGGTGAAAGGGTTTTTTTGTATGCAAACAGGTGTTTGTTTTGAAATTAGATTACTCTTTCGTATATAATATTCATTACAGTAAATCAAGTGTACATTCAGAGGTTTTCCGTAAGATCCATGTGCTAATTACTTGACTTTAAGTTTTATCCATATGTACAACTTACCTAAACTTATTTTATTAAATAAACAATTTACTTAAGCTTTACCAAGTACGAACGAAGTCGTACCGTATGCGATGCGATGCGATGCGATGCGATGCGATTCAATGCTTCATGCTAGTGTTCGATTCTACTGAAAGTAACGAGTTAACCAAACGATACGATAGTAACGAAGTTAGCCCGTACGCGGCGCGACTCGGTACAATGTTTCATGCTATTGTTCGATTGTACCGAAAGTAGCGAGTAACGATTCGAAAGTAACGGGTATTTATTGGTTCAGTAACGAATACATTCGGGTACAGAATTTCTCGTTACTTTTACGGCTCCATTTTTTGGTAAGGGTGCCAGGGATTGGAACAAATTACCAAGTGAAGTCATTAATAATTTACCAAAAACGCTTAAGGAATTTAAAATTTGTAAATCGGAAAAGTAAATGGGGAGGAATTTAATACAGCAACTATAAAATTAAATTTAAAAAATAATATAAATTGAGGTAATTAAATGACTAGGGGAATTGCCACCGGAGCGTTAGCCCCATCGCAGTTAAATTAATAATAATAATAGTAACCACATTAGCATTTCCCTCTCATCTTCAATACCAATTGTTTTACAAAGAATTGAGTTATACGCGTCAAATCGACAGTCCACATGTCAGTCGAGGCTAGAGTTGCCAACATACAATATTGTACTGTATTTTGGGTCAGCGAGCTATATACTGTTGAAAAAAAAATTATAGTACTGTACGCGAAGGTACTAAATAACAATATTAAAGGAAATGTAGGTAAAAGTAACACATTTTTGTGAGTTTACCGACAGAACTAAAGGCAAAAAATGCCAGCATATTTTTAAAATTATTTATGATTATTTCAATCCAGCCCTCTATTCCCGCAACTTCGTCATTCACATATTTTCAATTATGAACTTTAAATGGCGAGAAGAGAGAAGCAGAGTGAGTATCTCTTTAATTAAAAAATCTACATTAATGAATGCAATAAAGAATATGACACTTTTACTGTAGACAAAAATTTGTTAAAAAGTGCAGGAAATGAAAAAATAAAGCCTTTTTTTTTAAAAATAACTAAAAAATATAATTCATGTCATTTTCTTAGTCTTTCGATAAAATACTACATTTTTCGAAGTGTACTATATTTTTCAGCTTATTCTAAAAACTACTATAATCAGTCGAAAAAAATTTTGTAACCCTAGTCGAGGCGGCGAGCGCTGCTTGAAAAGTCGCCTCGTGTGAACAGTTGGGGCGGGCGCCGCCTCGACCGCGGCGCGGCGGGATGTCGCTTCGTCTGTTTTAAGACTTAAAACTAAGTTACCCTAGGCCGGCGACCTGATATGAGCAATGAGACAGTTACAGGAAAAACACTGTGACTATGGAAAGTTTTACAATGTTGCTAGTGGTTGTGACTTATAAAGTGATTGCAACCTAAATAAAATATTAATTCTTTTTTTGTATATTTGTGCTTGCTCGTTCGTTTCCGGTGGGGTATTTTCCCGGAGCTAAGGGATTATACGCCTGACCAGATCCGTTAGGAAGGGGTAGCTGACTCTCCATTGTCCCTGGCTGTCGGCGCGCCTACCTGACGCGACCTCTCGGAGACGGGCTATTTGGGAGGTCCGGCAGATGTTAACAAGCCTCTCTGATTATTCGTTTCATTATTATTTTTATTTGTTAAATATAAAAATGTACAGAATGACCCATTTTCATCATTCTGTTACACTGGGCAGGACACATTGGTTAGGTAGTAGGAAAAGGTTTCAAAATTCTGCACTTGTTGGATGGGATGTACAAGAGAAGTAAATGAATTGGGGAAAAAACTTTGGTCAGACCATTACTTGAATATGGTAGTGTAGTATGGGACCCACTTTTTGCGTGTCAAATGCAGGCGTTGGATAGGGTGCAAAAAAAGGGCTGCTAGATTTGTTTCTGGAAATTACTGTAGAATACAGTCAGTAAAAGATATGATAAAAGATATGATAAAACGGAATTAATTGGAAGACAGGAGGAGGGTGAAGAGGGTTATGGGAGTGTAGGTGATGAGGCAAGGAAAAATATTGGTGTAAGAATGAAAAATAATGCATGCAAGGGAAAATATGACCATGGTAGTAGATGCGGTTTGTCTGTTCTGACTACTATAGAACCAATTAAAAAGCCATTAAGGATTTCCGTTTTCCACATGAATGCACATTAACGACTTCCTCCCGCCTCCCCCTAAGGGAAGCAATTAGCGTCCCCTAAGGAAATCCATTAGCCATTTCTGGTTTCCGCCCGCCTCCCCTACGCCATTAGCCACCCCATTGCACGTGTCGTTCCCCTCACCCTAGTGCACTCTTCGCCACACGTGACGCCACTACACAGCCCACGCATCGCCTGCACGAATCACCTCCGCATGAGTCACCCCCGCATGAGTCACCCCCGCATGAGTGAAAGCTCTAGCGTCTCCACCCCACCGCACGCGTAGCCACACGTGCCTCCCCTACGCAGCCCACGAGTCGCATGCATGACTCACCCCTATCGTGTCCACAGCTGCCGCCCGCATGTGTCACCCCTGCATGAGTCACAAATCACGTGTTCTGCAGCGTCCCCTCACCCCAGCGCATGCGTCGCCCCTATTACTCACCGCTTCGGGGCCCGCAGTGCTGCGTTCCTAGATCAATATTTGGAGCGATCAAGAGTTTTATGGCAGGATTCAAACTTACTTCCTCCACAGTTATATCAATTGTCGATGAACAAAAAGTGAAGAACAAGGAACGGGAAGGCATGTACAATTAACGGCAGAATACAAATTCTGTTTCGTGCATTTTTTTTTCAAATGTATTTGTATTAATAAATGAAATTAGATTTCATTTTCTCCAACCTAAACGACCCCTAACACATTTTATTATAAAGGTAGCACTATACAAACTTGCCATATGGATGCTTGTAATTTGACAAAGCCTTTCAAAAACCGATGAATATTTCAAAGACAAGGCAAAAAATCTGGTATTTTCAGGATATGGAGATAACATTGCATTGTTGCTATAATAAATTCGTTTCCAATTGACGTTACAGAAAGCGGCGTTGTTTTAAGGATTAAATTACTGACCATTTGCGAGTGGCTGCAAGCTTTTAAGTAGGGAAATTGTTTCACACGGGGACTGCAATATATGCAACAGTAACATTGATGTCTAGGTTATTAGAGGTGGGAAAGTACAGGTGGAGGAAATGAGAACGATTTCTACTACGGCCGTTTTGAAGGAACAATTCCGGCAGTCACCTGGAGTGATTTCGTTGTACCATGGAAAATCCAAATCTGGATGACTGGACGCGAGTTCTACCGAATATGAACTATAGCGCTACCTCCACCCACCCCCATCAGTCGCCGGCGCTATCGTGTTTTATGTCAGCTTCTGTATCACACCAGTTAGAGGTACCTATTCTACAACACAATCATTCAGGATCAGACAGTATGCAGTCGTGTAGGAAGGAAAATTTTCACTGCTATCAAATTCCATGCGCATATCTGCAGGTCCAGTCTTAAATGTTTCATTTTGTTGTGAACAGTCAATTACAACTAGACATCCAGTTGCATCAAATTCTTTATTTTTTAGCAGTGTCGAGGGACGATAATGTTCATATTAAGATTCTTGAATCTTGCGTACTTGTCATGTTCTGTTTTTTCTTAAATTCTTAATTCATGTTCTCGCACGGTAACGATACTTAATTTAGGAACACTTCGGCCTTATGGAGGTGTATGGGTATATATGTGTGAGTGTCACTGTGAGAAGATGATACAGGTACTTCTTGGCTGGTGAGAGTATGTATATGTACCAGTAAGTGACATTCTCTGTGTATATTTAGCAACGATGAATCTCGATTTTTGTGAGATAATGGCTTTCTGCATTGGGCAGTTTGATTTTGAAGTGTGAAGAAGTTAGAATGCTTGTTAGTAAGTGATGACATGTGTAAAAGATGATGCCGTGAACATGGCGGTTGATAAATATGTGAGTGCTACAGTTGGCGCTGTACTTAACCGTTTTCAGAATATTGTACTATTTCGAAAGTTTGTTCAAACATCGTAATCTGTGTATGTTTAAACGTGCGTGAAGCGAACTTAGCAACACTGGTCAACTCAATTGGTCGCTATGACAATAGTACCAAACACACAGAAGACTGCTCAGTCTGCTAGAAAACTGGTATGCAACAACAAGACATACCGACAGTTTAGGGCTGTAACATCTCTGTTCCACTGGAGGAAACGTTTTTGGACAGACACTCACCCTCCACCTGTTTGTAACCTAAGGTAGTGACGGTGCCATATGTATGTTGTCATATTCGGATTCGATACACATTTTATAACATGATGCATGTAACAGTAATTGACATCTTTTGCACGCGTTCTAACCATATCCACCGATTACATCTTTCGTGGAGAGAAATTCCATAATTTTGATTGTTTTATACCTGTTTTTAAAATATTTTGTCGATTTTCATAAAATTTCTTGAATTTATACATTTTAATTGAGTATTATTTTTATGACTAGACGACCCGTGCGAAAATTTCGCGAATAAAATGCGATGATTAGTGAGGTTGAATGCTTGTAATATAATAAAAAGTAGAACCGTACTTTTGTAGCAATTTTTGATTTTGTGTGTGTGTGTGTGTGTGTGTGTGTGTGTGTGTAATAGGTACACATCAAAATACTTGCAATATATTACGAAACAGTTAGGAAAATTTAAAACACTCTGTATTTATGACAAACTGTCACTGACCTTAGCAGAATAAATTAAACCTGAACAAAATGCACACAACGTATCAATATCTCTGAAATATTTGTTGCTGTGCGAGGAAAATAAATACCTGGTGACAGAAAAATGAGTTGTAAAAATACTAATACTTTTCCCCTCTAAGGTCAGAATTTTGAAAAATGTATTTCTTAAAATGTGGTAACGGAACCGAAGACATTACGAAAACCTCAATCTTTAAAATGATACCTCGTTTATCAATTTTGTTTAATTGTTAAGGGAGATAAATGGCTCCAGACACAAAAAACGCATTTTAGAAAAATTGACATTTTTACCCTTTAAGGTTCAAATTACAAAAAAATCCTTTTTTAAAATATAATGTTACCACGGCGGTGACCTTATTCTTTTATATGATACCTCATTTATCTATATCTGTTAGATATTAAGGGAGATAAATCACTCGTGACACAAAAATGCCTTATAAAAAAATTTATACTTTTTCCCTTTATGGGATGATTTCAAAAAACATTCTTTCTTAAAATATGATGTCACAAATCTGAAACATTACTCCTTATAATCCTTCTTCATTTATCGATTTTGGTTAGATATCCAGGGAGATACATGGCTCGAGATACAAAAAACGCATTTTAGATAAATTGACATTTTTGCCCTTTAAGGGTCGAATTACGAAACATTCCTTTTTAAAATATAATGTTACCACGCTCGGATACCTTATTCTGTAAAATGATACCTCATTTATCTATATCTGTTAGATATTAAGGGAGATAAATCGCTCGTGACACAAAAATGCGTTATAGAAAAAATTATACTTTTTCCCTTTAAGGGTTGAATTCCAAAAACGCTCTTTCTTAAAATATGATGTCATAAGGCTGAGGCAATATTTTTCATAATCTTACTTGATTTATCGATTTTGGATAGAGATCCAGGGAGATAAGTGGCGCGAGACACAAAAAACCTATTTTAGAAAAATTGACATTTTTGGCCTTTAAGTGTGGAATTACGAAAAATTCCTGCCTTAAAATATAATGTCACCACGGCGGTGACCTTATTCTTTAATATGATACCTCATTTATCTATATCTGTTAGTTATTAAGGGAGATAAATCGCTCGTGACACAAAAATGTGTTATAGAAAAATTTATACTTTTTCCCTTTATGGGATAAATTCAAAAAAACATTCTTTCTTAAAATATGATGTCACCAAAGCTGAGACAATATTCCTCATAATCCTACGTCGTTTATCGATTTTGGTTAGATATCCAGGGAGAAAAATGGCTCGAGATACAAAAAACGCATTTTAGAAAAATTGACATTTTTGCCCTTTAAGGGTCGAATTACGAAAAATTCCTTTCTTGAAATATAATGTTACCACGGCGGAGACTTCAGTCTTTAATATGATACCTAATTTATCTATATCTGTTAGATGTTAAGGGAGATAAATCGCTCGTGACACAGAAACGCATTTCAAAAATATTGATACTTTTGCCATTTAAGGGTCGAATTCCGAAAAATTTCCGTCTTAGTATATGACTTCACTAAATCGGAGATCTTAATCTTTAAAATGATACTTCATTTAACGATTTCAGATAGGTATCAAGGGAGATAAATGATTCATAACACAGAAAACAGCATTTTAGAAATATTGTCATTTTTGCCCTTAAAGGGTCTAATTCCGAAAACTTTATTTCTTAAAATATGATGTAACCAAAGTGGAGACCATATGCTTTAAAATGACACCTCATTCATTGATTTCGGTTAAGTATGAAGGAAGATACAGGCTTGTGACAGCAAAATACCTTATAGAAATAATATATATGATGATAGTGGAACAATATGAAATTGTTTCATTGTTTTTGCGGGGGTATATGCGCTCTCCATCCCACAATGTGGGGGGAAAACCATGTTTGTGCCCAGACTTTCAAGGGTAAGAGATAGGATGACTAAAATTCGCCTCATAACACTCGAAGACACTGGAGAAGTGAAATGTCCACAAGCACTGCGGACAGGGCCGGTGCTAGGAATTTCGGGCCCGGGGTAAAATGGGCGACCCTTTTTTTTAGCTCTACAAACTAGCCGGGCGACAATAGGCGGATTCTTGGCTTCGAAGCCGGGCGCCCCTGCAGCCGGTGATCGGGCCCCCCATTCAGGCGGTGGGCCAGGGTACATTTGACCCGCTTTCCCCCCCCCCTCCCCCTAACGCCGGCCCTGACTGCGGAGATAAGTGAAGCGAATAATGCTGGCTATAATTCCCTCCATAAGGGATGACATCCGGACCAATTGTCTGTTTCGATAAACACGAAAACTGAAAAAAGCTACATTCCTTAGTCATTACAGCACAGGTGGTTTATAGAGTGGGCAAATTAGGTCAACATCTTCTGCACACCATAACCATGTAAACCGATGACGTCTTTCGTGGAGAAAAATTACATAATTTTGGCGTATTTTACCTGTTTTCATGATCGTTGGCCGATTTTTATATATAAAAATTGTGTATTGATAGTATTTTCTTGCTTCTTACTGAAACTGCGCTTTTTTTTTTTCTTAGCAAATTTCACATAACTTTTTCTCACTGTACATGCTTGATACACAATTCTATTTCTCCGACAATTGTCTGTATGTTTCCTGCAAATATCTGGTTTGTGTGGGTTAGTGTGACATCCATCCTCTTTAAAGGCAGACTGCCTTCAGTGTCGCTTTGTTAATATACCTCGTAACTTGTAGGCAGATGCTTGTAATAGAATTTCTGTAGCTACATACCTCACCAAACAGCTCTTCCCCTGAAATTTCCTCAGACTTGTAGTTTAACGCAAATCCATAGTCCTGACCCAATGTAGTGCTACACACATAACTGCATCGGGAAATAAATAATGAAAAAAAAAACAGTACATATTAACTGGAATTTCAGAAAGGTTCGTAAGCCCACATTCATCTCTCGCACAGCTTGCTGTTTAATGTAATGTACGCCTGAACGCTTCCGTGGTTTGGATTTCAGGTCAAACTGTAGGTCTCTCTAGGGCCAACAACCCTAGTTTGTAACATGGAAGTGAGCACTTTCAAAGAATCCAAGCCAAAATGAAGGCTTAACGTGGTCCTAACTAGCACAAACGATCGTACATAATGCGATAGCGAGAAACGGACTCCTCTTCCGATATAGGTGTCATTATTCACATTGAAAGTTGCGTAAATCGCTTTACGGTAAAAGTGGAAGATTTCCCAGTGTATTCAGTTTCTTATGCCATGTTTAGTTTAAGACAACGAAAGTGTTTAAGGACCTATCTGCTCATACCGAAACACAAAACTGTAGGGATCCAACTGTAAATTGTATGTCACATTTACTCGGTATGGTCGCCGTACAGTATATATATTAAGCTTTAACTTACGTGTCGTGCAAAACAGGATAATATTAAACGGTTTTGAAAAACTTTTATTTATTAACCGATCTATCACAGGAGAAGGACTGCAGTGTGGTTACTTGTGGAGTACTAGTTTGAAATACGGTTTCCCAACATCACTCCAGGCGAATGCCGAGGATAGAAAATCCTAACTATAATCTAATAAACGATAAAGAGATAGAACTCGCCACTAAAGCCTGAGGGAAAACTTATATCTCATTACTCGATGGATAGCCAAGAGTACAAAACACCACGTACTGCGATTCATGGAGGTAGAGCTCCTAGCTCCGTATACAAAAGTGTTACTTGCGGCCTACTTTAACTCGCAGAGGAGTTTTCCACATAGATTTCATTGAACAACAGGCTGAATATAACAGTCCCTGACGTTCACCTTCGAAGAAAATACATTCACTTTTATGGCGATCTAATCCAGAGTTTGTGTACAGTAAATACGAGGGGTATACTGATATGAGTAACACGAAAGTTATACAGGACAGGATAGGCAGTCTATATCGACGCACGAATAGAACAAATGAGGCAAACTCGAAGGAAATGTTCATGTGGGGCAAGGAAAACGTCAAACTGGATGAGAAAAAGGAGGGGATTTAATAACAGTAGGTTCTTAGTTAATGCACATATGCAAATACTAAATACCAAAGATTAAGAATCACAATAATAACATGCTGATTACTCGGGAAAACCTTCACACACAAAAATCGTTCAATCGTGGTAAAAAAAGTTATGAAGGAATAAATACACCTAAAAAAACCAAACCTTGTTCAATCCAATAAAACAGGATAAATAGTTATACATCCTACAGTCAAACAGACATAGCTAATGACCACAGATTCGAAATAAGCCAAAGCTCGACAACACACAATCTTTCGCTCGTGGCAGATGTCAACAACAACAAAAGTTTATATGCAGTTTGTAGCAGGCGAAATCACTAGAGTTAATCTTACAAAAACTGAGTGAATAATAGCTTGTGTGGAAATATGAACTGAAACCTTTGGTTACAGCGCAAGGCATGAGGAATTACACTGAATTTAATTTTATAACAATTCTATTTAGTTAAGCAATTGCTAAGACATGAATTGTGAAAACACTGAAAGAATAATATGTATTGCGTTTAAATTGGCATGTTAACTATCAGGTTTTTTTTTTACTGAAATCATTACATGGTTCGAATGAAAGAAGTTCCAAATTGATCGCGATATATATGGCGTAAACCACGATTACATATTACGTGGCAAAGCGTAAGTTGTTAAGATTTATTTTTAGGATCCTTTATTCTCACTGGGGTCAGCCGATGTAAGCTGTCACAGCCGTTAAAATATCGATCTTCATCACAGGTATTAAGAAAGAAAAGTGTTAGAACCTGTGAAGATTTGGGATCAAGTTTATATCGCAATGCATGATGACACTGTCATGCGATACAGGGAACATATTAATTCGCGCGTGATTGAATCTTTGCTTTTCTATCAGCTGCTACAGCACAAGGGACGATAAATTACAATTAGCTTTATTTTATAACCATTTTATTTAGTTAAGCAACTGCAGAGAAATAAATTACCATAACCCGTAATTTTTGACAGGCTTTGGGTGTAGTCACTGATCAAATGGAAGAAACTTCATTATCTCTAGAAAGTCAATTAACAGCCTCGAATGTTGAAATTCAAAAACAGATTACTGATAGATTCAAAGTGATGGATGTACAACTAAGTACATTTCGGTAGAGATAGCGGAGAGAAGCAATATAGTAGAGATAAGAATATCGTTAATTGAAGAAACCAACATCGATATACATAAAAACAAAGGAGATATTCGGGATACAAGTAACAAATTCAATGCCGATTTAATTCATTTGCAACACTGTATACCAAAAATTGGGGGACACATACCAAAAAGTGTTTGCTGATATTAAAACATTCAATGGTAGATTTGAGGAAATAAAGAAAACAAAAAATAAACTAATACAGCAATTGCAGTCAATAGGTAGTGCACATTTACCTTTAGGACTAACCGAGCATTTTGACATAGAAAAATTTACGGGTAAGGGTGGTATACTCCCATATAAATAGTTTTGAAAAATACAGGACTTGAACTCGTACAATGATATGTTTAAAAAAAAATGGAAATATAGAAAAAAAAATAGCTTGTGGCGTGGAGGGGCGCTTCCTCATCCTACGCAATTTTTGTTGGGGGAAAATAATTAAAGAATATGATGGGAGCAAAAGTTAAGAAAAATAAAACCTAAGCCTTGGTTCATCAGAATAAACTGTTTTGTATGAAGGACACCAAACACATGTCTTCAGAAGGCTGACAATTTGTATGTGTGTATTTTTTTTTAAATAATTAAATGTTCATGTTATATATGTATTCAAAAAGAAAAATGATATTATAAATGTAACATTATTTATAAAAATACCCCAACACCATCTATTATGTTCAACCCTTATTTTTTTTTAAATGTAAGTCAATTTGGATAATGTGATCAAACCAGAAATTGGAGTTTAACGCTACATTTTGGAGTCACAAGACTTCCAAAACGTTATGATAAACTGGCGATCACATGTTTATAAGTTACTCCATGTTATGCAAATGTACTTATATATAGATTCCTTGATTGCTAAGAGCGACGTGGTTCAATCGTTATATTGAATCGGGAAATATCAGGAACAAATCCGATAGAGACGCTTACTGTGTTTAGTTTCTGCTGCTGTTGGTGGAAAAATGTGAAATAAATTCTTTAATTGAATAAAAAGTTATTACAAGGACAAAAAATTGTTTATGAATCTTTTTGTAGTTAGATGCTGTTCCATAAAAAATAAATAAAAGAAGAAAGGCGACGGTGTTAGAACAGAATAAAGTTATTTTCCACAAGTAATTACGAAACTATAGAAATCAGAGGCACCAGGCAGAAACGACGAATGAAGAAAAATAATAAAAGCGCTAGCATGTTGGCAAGCTTTTATTTCGCCAAAGTTTATTTATTACTTGTTATGCTGCTCGTGAACAGTATCTGCCCACAAATCTAAATAATGCGGAAGAGTCTCTCACACATTCACCGTCAGCGATATTCACTACACTAAGTGTATACAAGTTATAAGAATACTTACCTCTTAGATCTATTCGTCACGGGTAGGTGATATAAAACAGCTCCGAAAGTTTTCCAGGATGTGTATGTCACCAATCTTCATTTGAACATGTTGTAACTTTCTGAGTCTGTTCATCATGTCATTAAGTCTCTTCACTATTTCAGCATAGATGTCACGAAGTCCGGCTGATTTTGATTCCTGCAGAATCGTTGGGCATGTCATTCCTCTCCACCGGACCAATACATAATGGTTTTTCTTGGGCTCGAAGCACTTCGTGCACATAAACCTTCCTTGATGATGCTTATAATAATATTATTCTGTAACCACCATATGCACTCGATGTTCTGTTTTTGGCCTCCTCTTGGCCACTTATATTATCAACGGGTGTGTGAGAAGTTCCTTCAGCTAAGTCTTGCCAGAACAGACTGTTTTATATCATGGTCACTCGTCGCAGCAGAGAAGTTGTCAAAAAACAACTTGCTTGGTGTTTGTTGATCATATTCGGAATAGAAGCGTATGATTAGTCGTTCAATAGCTTCCTTGTGTTCCTGAAAAGGCTGTCCAGGTCGCTGAATGCGACTCTTTAAGTCGTCCTTGTAGACAGACTATCTAGATATGGTATCAGGCCATTCATTGCTGTTGTCTGTCACTGCTTCTTATATGCTGATCCTTCTATTTGGGCATGGTTTTATTTTACCCATGCACTGGCCGACAATCGTATCACCATTCAATGTTTTTTCGCTTCAGTAGGTGCTTCGTGGTACAACTGAGCCCTTTCTCTAGGCTGAATGTTTTCTGTACAACAACATCTGGAGTAGAAATTATTTTCTTTGTCATCTCTTTTTGTCTTGTTTTCTTGCAATCGTGTTTCTAACTTCCCCATTTCGGATCTAAAGACTTCAATGGTAAACTTATCAGAAGTTGGAATCTCTAAATTATCAGCTTGCATATCTGATTTCACGCTAAGACTTGCTTCGCTAGTCTCATCAGCACCCACTGACAGGGATGAGACTTCTGTAGATGTAGGTGGAGGGAAAAAGAAGCACACTTGTAGTAAAACTGTATGGTTAAGTCTAGCAGGCAAGGATTATGAAAAAATAAGTTCTGCTGCTAGGTAGTATTCATGACAGAGTTGTGCGCCCATTGGTGCAGGAAGAATTAGGATCAGATTTCCAGGTCATGAGTTTCTTGAAACCTAGTGCTAGTCTTGCTCAAGTGGTAGATAGAAGATATAAGTTCTTTATGTAAGGATTTCACAGATCAGGATCATGTAGCGATAGTGGAAGGAGCAGGAAACAGTCTGTACAGGATGACAGTTATAGTATTAGAGATGACTTCCAGAAAATAGCAAAAGCAGCGTGCCACACTCTCGTCAGCATGATGTCAGTCCTGAGACGCTATGATAGGCCACAAATAAACCCTGCTGTGAGGCGAGTGAATCTGGAACGGCTTCTTATGTATCACGTCAGCTCTGGCATGGGACTGGTACCTGTACACTTCTATAGGAACTATCTCCAAGAAACATGCTTTTAAAGTTCAGCGAGTAATAAATGATGAAGCAGTTAGTTATTTGAGAAAGTACTTTAATACCACAAACTGGGAACGTGTTTACGGTGCACAAGGTATGAATGATATATACAACAATTTTAGTAGCATTGTATTAAAATTACCATGAAAGTCGCTTCTCCATGAAAAGGCGTCGTGCTTCTGAAAAAGAACAAAAACCATGAATAACTGTGTGAGTTAGGACATTATGCATTTTTAAAAGAAAGTTATGTATTTCCTCTAGGAACAGTCACAATGATAACGTTGAAACACTGCAGGTACTCCAGGTACTGCTAGTACTGAAAAATAATTAAAAAGGTTGTAACAGAATGGCCAAATATGGGTCATTCTGTACATTTTTATATATAATATTTTGTATATTTTTATATATAAAAAAGAATAATGAAAGGAATTATCGGAGAGGATTGTCAGTGTTTGTGGGACCTCCCAGTTAGCCACGCCAGTTAGTCCCGCCAGGCCGGCGGCTGCCAGGGACAATGGAGAGGAGCTACCCTATCTAAAGGATTTGGTCAAGCGTATGATCCCTTAGCTCCGGGAAAATACACAGTGGGGTGAATGCTCTTGTCCCCAAGCCCAGGTCCCCGAGAGGGCAGTTTGGAGGTCACAGTTGACGAATAAGTCCGAGGCTGGCCGAATTCGCACGAATCTCCAAAAGACAATGTTCGCCTATCGTCACAGCCACTAGGAGGAGCCAAAAAAACAGCATAACCAATCAACGACAGACTATCCTCTGCATTTTTTAATGCCAGTGAATTTTTGCTCTATGTGAACCACGAGCGACGGGAGGAGGCTTTTCCTGCAGACGCTGGAGAGCACTTGACGCCAAGTCTTCAGACTGGAAGGAGCGGATCTTCCGAGGTTGGAGATCGCTCCGTCTTGGCATCGAACCTGAGGGTCGATACGAGCGTGTTGTACAGTGAGATCGCTGTGCACTCATTCAGTTCGCTGACTGAAGGACGTGGTGCACTGTCCACTATAGCCAAGGGGCTATAATAATTCCGCCGTCGAGGGAAACATATCGCCGTCACGGTAATCTTTCTACAGTGCAGTGTGGTACTTTCATTCAGTCATTGGGTACAGCCCTGTAACGACCTCTGAATGATAATGGCCGGTCGTCCACTGCAAGCGTATTTGAGCGACTAACAGGACTCGAGTAGTCGCGCGTATTGATGCGACTGATCCCAACACAAGGAACGTTACTGAACGGCGTCCACTGCAACCGATCTTCTTGAGGGACCGATTGTAGCCGACGGCAGGCGACGAGCGACTGACCCTACCGGAGTTGGATTAATCGAATGCAGTAGCCGTTACGTATTCTACGTTCCACGTTCCTTTTCGTGTATACCGCCGTTTTTATTCGTTTTACACATCAATATGGGTAGTGAGAAATTAATAATTGCCGTAAATGAGATAATACCGTTGTGATATATGAGAGACAACCGGTACTACTCACGAGATATTCAGCAGAAGCTGTGGGAAAAAAGTTGCAGAAGAAATGGGTAGTAAAGATGGTTGGTAATTTTGAAAAGCATAATGTCATAGGTACTTTAAAATTTACACCCTGTATACTTACACTTTAATAATACTTTTTGAGACTGCGATATTTATGATTACTCTACAGTTACATTTAAATTACATGTATACCCAATAGCTGCATTATTACATCAAGTACAGCAGTTAAAAAGTATCTATAAATTTTGTTTTTCATGAAAGAATGTTTGTATTCTTTAGAAAGTATTTCCGACACCATTACAGAGTTCACGACTTGATGTAATCATTCCGTTCGCATCTATCGCAAACCAAAATTATCCTATTTTAAGAAGTTAAGTCGCATATTGCCTGATGCTGTGTCATTATGTAATTGTCCTCGCATATTTGTGGCTTAACTAACTTTTCTTGCATGCTACCATAGCGTAGAAGACTGAAAACATATTAGGTACGCAGATAAGTAGTTAAAGGTTTTTTATGATTATAAGATGGGACAACATTGTTTGTTGACAGCTTGAAGTGTAAATAACTTGTCATAACATTTGACAAACTCAACTGGGCAGAACACACTTGGCAGGTAGTAGGAAAGGGTTACAATATCCTTCGTATACTGAAGAGGGTGATTAGAGAGTGTACCAAAGAAGACAGAGAATTGGATTACAAAACATTAGCAGACCATTGTTTGAATATGGGGGTGTAGTTTGGGACCCAAATTTTGGGTTTCAAATACAGGAATTAGAACGAGTGAAAAGTATAGCAGCTAAATTTGTTTGTATACATTATCGCAGGACTCCGTCAGTAATTGATGTGATAAAGAGGCTGGACTCGGAGCCATTGGAAGACAGGAGGAGGGTGAAGAGAGTGCTGGGATTGTACAAGGAATAAATTATTGATGGGGCTTGGAAGGATATTGGTCGAAGAATAATGAATAGTGCATGGAAGGAAAAATATGACCATGACCACAAGCTGGCACTAGATTTCACGCATAAGAGAGTAGGAAAATTTTCTTTTGTGGATACTAGCGTCAGGAGCTGCAATAAAATGCCAAGTGATGAATAATTTATCAAAAACGCTGAAGGAATTTAAAATTACAATTCGTAAATCACGTAAGTAGATGAGGCAGGAATTTAAACACACAAAGAATATAAAATAATAAAAAAATATTAAGAAAGTGGTTGTTAGATGACTAAGGAAATTGCCACTGGAGCTCCATCGCAATTAACCTTTAATTCAATTCAATATATTAATAATTCAAATACTAGGTATACTACTGAGCCGAAGAAACTGAAAAGAAACGTGAAATCTCCTAAGGGGCTTCCGGACAAGATAACTGGCAAGATACCGAAAGTAATTTGGGACATGGCGTCATTTCACCTTCTTCCAGACTTTGAGCACCAGTGCAATAAATCCGCAACGCCCGAACCCATCCGTTCAGCCACCAACAATTTTATTCAAAAGTACCATCACTACCCAGACTAAGCGTAAACAAATGGATCATAGCATTTCTGCAAACAGTTTCTTGAAATCGAAACAGCAAAATTACAGTTATTAGCAGTGCCGCTTATGGAGATAGTAATATTCATTTTTTGCAGTGTACTCCCAATTCTGAAGATGGTTCCTCTTCATAGGGAACTGACAGTTTGGAATAAACTGCAGCAAATTTTCACTGATAAGGACTCACCTCTCCACACGCACCTTTTCCATATTCATCGCCCTGGTCCATCTCTGACGCCATCAACAATAGATTACTAACCACCTGAACCCGACGACATTGTTCACTCCAACCACAGGAAAAAAAAAAAAAAAAAAAATTGAAACCTTTTAAACGTGCCACAGTAAACACGATGTTGGTCGAGTATTTGGTAAGAAATGTAAAGTTTTGTTTCTATTTTAGTTTAGTTAGTAAAAGTTTAAGAAATTATTATTATTATTTTATGCAAATAGACCTATAAAGATCACGCAAAACGAAATTATTATTTGTTTCTGGCTTTTCACCTCGTCGACGTCGAGGTCATTAGAGGTGGGAACGAACTGGGGTTAAAGAACGGGAAGGAATCCGGGCATGGCCTTTTGAAGTCACCATCTCGGTACTCATCTGGAGTGATTCGGACGGCCGGACGAGGTTTTGTAGGTGGAATTCTCCTAACTAATTCCGTTCTCTAACATTGAATCTATCCAACACGAATGATTTCTACGATGCGTCTACAGGCAGGGACTTTCCAAAATACAAGTTGTGTCTGCATCCTTTTAACAAAATTTTGAAACTCTTAAAATATTCGCACCAAATCACTGGCACAACTGTTAGCCGCGAGAGACGCGGTCGAGAACTGTTGCAACAATTGTAGTCGCGCGACTCAGTCGGCTATAGTGGAAGCCCTCAGTCGCTCCCTGTCACCCCATTCAAAATCGCCGACAGTTGCTTGAGTTGTTAGTCACTCAAAAACGCTTGCAGTGGATGACCAGCCTATGAGTTCTCGCACACCAAAATATTGAGCTAGCTGGGACAGTCTTTCTTAATGCCACACTTGGTGGATAATTTAAATTATCCTGGCGCCCGGCATTTGAAATCAGATACAATTAATGTTAATATTGTATTTGAATTATAGTTCCCGATCATTATGAAGGGAACTTCCATTTAAAACCAAGTGTGAATCTTTCTTGTTTGCCAATTAATATTGGGAATTTGCTTCAAGATCAATTGGAAATGTGGTGGTGTTTTAATGCTTCGTTTGTTTGTTTGTTAATATGTTGGTAATTGTAAGAAGAGGCTTTGCTTAGTTCTTTTATAATGTTTCAATATGTTAATGTTAAAAATAAATAAGCCTCACCTGTATGCCAGTATGAGTACCCAATAAATTAGCAGCCTAGGGCTTTCTTTGAATTATAAAAAAGGAAGTAAAAAGGTTTTCACCCTTACCTCCCACCCAAGCACCCAACGCTACAAGGTTATTAAAGAATCTAAACGAATGTACTACAAACATAAGGTCATGACACTGAAAATAAAATTAAGACAATATGGTACATTACAAAATGAGAAATAGATATAATTAATAAAGCCAGCAATGACATTTATATCAAAGAAAATTCAGTAGTATCGAATTTTTAAATTTCTGATATATATAATAAATATTTTTTATCTGTTACCGATATATTGACTGCCAATAGCTCAGTGACAAGCAGTACGTATTTCATCAATACAGGCTATTAAGAAAAATTTGATACTATGTCTGTAAATTTAGCAACTTCAGAAGATATAAGAAAAGTGTTAAGTCTCGAGAGTTCACGATGGGATATCAAAAAGACTGATTAAACTGTGCTCTTCAGAATTAAATAATATACTAGTAGGTAGAAGACGTGTTTAAAGAATTTTTACCATTAATCGATGCCGTCACAGGGCAGGTGGTGAGCAGCGCATAGTTCACCAACCCGCTACCAGAAGGCGCCACCTGTCGACCGCACGGCTTGTCGCCACCCGGCCGACGTCGCTGATCTCAATTGACACGGCTATTTCTGGGATGTACCGTTAACCGGTAACTAGGATGCGACAGCAAGACACTCTGAGTACTTCTAACACATCACCCCCGCGGGCGAACGTCACAGACCGCTACACTACAAGTGTCACACGCCATCTTATTTTCAGCGCATATTAGCGACGTGACAGGCCACCACTATGCACTAAGAATATCATTAGGGATTGCGGCTGCTTGCTGGTGCTATTTCAGAATCATGTGTCTGGTCTCTCTAGCATAAATATCCCTATCCTCAACGAAGCATTCTAAAATATGCAAATACGTCGTCTGTAGTTATATTACGTGTTTTCAAAATGTAAATCGAAAATTTTGTTTTCATCCTGGCCGAACAGAAAAACTGCTTGTCTTGTCGTAATTGAATAAAGAATAAGTTATAGACAATTGAAAAGCATAAATTTTTCCTTTACAATACGTTAACGGCCTGGGATGTCAGTTTTCGTAGTAAAAATCTAAGTATCACTTATGGTAGTCTAATCTCTTGCCAAAATTACGTGTTTTCAAAACGAAACTTTTGTTTTCATCCTGACCGAACAAAAAAACTGCTTGACTTGTAATTGAATAAAAAAAAAAAAAAGTTATAGACGATTTAAAAGCATAAATTTTTCCTTTAAAATATGTTAACGGCCTACATGGAAAAACGTCATTAACTCAGCTATATGGAATGGTATCAAATCGAGGAAGATGTCTATGTGCACTGTTTTGTGTTGATTTCATGAAATTATTGAGATTAGTTGCGATAAAGTATAGCATTACCACACATATATTATTCCTGTCGAAATTCGTAGCCTCAAAAACCCATCAATGCGCCAAAACCTTTCACTGAAGCAGGCAGACATTAAAAATTTATTCACCGACGAAGAGACAGGAAACATTGTGGGTATATTATTTATACACAATTAGTCCTCCATATATTTCTTGAACCCTTCAATTTGTCAGCTATTACTTGCTTCTAATGCTTGATATCCCCATTACATGTTCCTAAATGGTTTCATCCCACCTGTTGGATTTAATGATGATGGCGTATGCTGCTCGCTGCGTCCATCACTGCTTCTGTTGCTAATGTCGACGGGTACTACCCGCATCGACCATTGCCACGGACGACACCTTATCGTCGACCTGAAACAAGAGCCTCGAGCCCAGCTTGACTTGACTTGCTAGCTGGCTGGCCGGCTGGCTCCACCTCCGTGCACCTGGGTTTTGATCCCCGGTCTCCCAACATTCGACGAGTGGTAGGGAGGCTTCCCGGCCAATCTTGACCGCTGCTGGTCTCCCATCCTTCACGAAATGACGTCGTGTTTCAGCGTATTCTTGCTAACTATTGACCTGGTTTCCTGGGCGTCGGCTCCTGCATAGCCACATTCCAACGTCTACAATTGTTTTTCTTTTCTGTTGTAATTGACCTGTTTTGGCTAGAGCTGTATGAAATCTTTGCTACTGCCATGCTTTACCAAAAATCACGTTGGCTACTGCAATTGTATAAAAAGGGGAATAAGACAATTGTATCGAATTACCATCCTATTTCATTACAACAACCTCCTACAAAGTTTTTGAAAAATCAGTGTACAATAGATATTACCAACACCTTAAAATATTAAAGTTTTAACATAGTTACAATTTGGTTTTTAAAAGGACGATTCAACAGAACAAACTATGTGGTCCACTGTTTTCTGAGTGGGAGCTTATCAGATGTGGAGTACCTCACGGTTCTATCTTGGGGCGACTATTGTTGTTAAAAATTTGACCAATTATCAGATGACACAAGGAAAGGAATTAAAAAACTCCAGATTTATCTACAGAACGTATTTTAAATTATGTCTTTGACCTTATTAATAAATGATTTATACAACTAATGACTTGTCTTTAAAACTCAATATATGCAGTTCAGTACATTACACAGATTAACACCAGACATAGACATAAATTTACAGGCCAGCCCATTCTAGAGGTAGAGTGTGTAAAATTTCTAGGTTTGCATATCTTATATTTTTAAACAAGCAATTCCTGTACATATATATTTTGGATCTCGGAAAAGGCTCTTGCGATTTGAATGAAATTTCATATTTAGATAACGTTTTTTTTAAGTTTACCTAAGTAGATGTTTTCCCTGCAAAAAAGCGGTTTTACAAAAAATTAACAATTCTTGTATTTGGTATCTCGGAAACGGCGCTAACGCATCTCGTAGACGTTTCAGGTACCAGTAATCTGGGCTGATGTTAGTTAAGTTCTCTTTAATTACAACAAGGAAATCTTATAAAGTTAAACGAATATTTTTTGTGCACTAGCTGACCCGTGCGAGTAGTTTATGGTCAGTCACCGAATGGTGACAGTCCAAGAGCCCGTGAACGCCAGACCTACGTCATAGTATAAATGCTGCTGAATTTTTTTCTGCGCATGTACACTACAGCAGGTATGAACGATTGGCTAGTGGCTGTGGCTTTGATAGTTAAAAGGAAGCAAAGGAGTATAAAATTGATGCCTAGTTATGTCATAATATAAAGCGTGATTTTTTTAAATTTTCTACGGGATAAAATTGATGCCTAATTACGTCATAAATAAAGCGTGATTTTTAAAAAAATTCTACGGGATACTATTAGAAATCACGTCATCTATTACCACTCACTTTGACACCTTCAAAGCTTAATAAAATGTATTTATACTTACATCATAATATAAAATCTGAATTTTATATATGATATTTGGGCAATTAGTTAAAAGTGTTTCCTAAACAGCCAGACAGTTTCGAAGTTTCTAACATCCTGCCAGACATAACTCAATGTCAGCTGTAGGAGGGAGCGCTGAGGCAATAGATATGTAAGAGTTGGTAATATCTGATAATCCAGATATATTGTAATTATTTATAAATTAATAATAAATTTTTAATGAATTACTTAACATAATTTTAATGTTACTAATATTAAATTAAATTTATATTTAGATATTTTATTAGAATTTTACTGTTTCTTACAAATCTAATAATTACAAAATTGTCTTAGTAATAAATAAATTGATGAATATAGTTTATTAATATTCATAGTAAGAGCTTACAAAAAATTGGGAATATGATTTAATAGAAAAATCATTGGTTTTCTGTAAATACACAATAGATTTATTCATTGTCATCATTGTAATCGATATTTTGAGTATCGTCATCACTGCTACTGCAGTCTGGGAATTCATTATTTTCAATATCGTCTTCTTTATCAGTTTCTGTAAAAATATAAACAAAATAATAAGATTATTAATAACTACAGATTTAGGTATAATAGTCTGAAATAACAATTACATACCTGATAAATTTTTCGATGAATCACTGACAAAGTTTGGTAGCTGATCTTCAACGAACCATTTGAAATAATACTCGTTGTCTTCCCGTACCCAACCATTATTTTCTGGCTCATATATACTAGGATTTTATGAGCTAGCATTATTCCAAATAGTGGATATATAATTTGCTCACAGAAATTGTTGTAATAGTTCACTTTTACAAGGTGGTAGATTGCAAGCATCGAATCTCCGGAAATTTTTAGGTAAAAAATTCATTAATATTTGTGACCATTTATGTGTCGATGAATATCTGAAGACCGGCAGCGTCAACATGAATTATCCCAGCAACATTATGCACATCACATATAAATTTCTGTATAATTTTAAAGACATTTTTTTGTTCTTCATTATCTCCAAACTGAAGAAAAGCTTCCTGATATTCTTGATTTTTTCAATATTTTGTAAAGTTTTAATTTTCCCTTTTTTTTAAATTCAGGGTTATAATCAAATCCTGTGATTGAATGAAATCCATTCAGGCTTTTGCGGATAGATCCTACCAATTGTGCTTGGATCTTTGTTAGGTCTACATATCTTAAATTATTTCCAGTGCCTGCAAGTATCCTAACATGGGAATCATTTTGTAGGTGATGCATGTGGCCAAGCATTATAGCTACAATATCAGTATCGATACTTCTGATCACTATATTTGTTTGGTTGTCGATGTTACATGCATGATAGTTCAATTTCGTATCTGCTGCATGGGGCATGGTAATTCATCAACATCATTAACAATGTAGGAATGACACTTCCTGAAACTTATGTGGATGATCTTATTTCCAATGAACGGCACCATTTCATCAGTGGCCCAATGTAAGATCAAGAAATCAACAAGAGGCTGTTTAAAGTGTGAATTTTTTGTCTTTTATAAAATCAGTCGGTTGAACTTGATCAAGTCCGGTTATAGTGTATTACAATTGTGTTGCCTCCAATCGTTGGGATCGTTCATAATCTTTGATCGATGGTGTAAAATATTGATCGAATATCATGTCAATTCTCAACGCATGTAACTTAATAACCAATTTTAATTTATTTATTTTTTTGCAAATATTTCCAAATGTTTTTGGAACAGAAAAAAACATCAATTATTAGTACATAGATATGAGGTGGTGGCTGATGGTGGATATCTTTTTCTAGACACTTCATTAAGGCAGATTTATCAGTCTTGCAAATAGTGCCATTGTACATTGACAGAGGCACTGGAGTAATTGGGTAAGATAAATTTTTTTAAATATCTACATTATAATCTATCGAAATTCTAAGCATACTTCCAAGTAAATCTTGTTGAGTTTTAACCTCTTGAACTTTACCACCTACTTTAACTTTCTTCTTCTTTTGATAATCTTTTGAAAAATTATTATCAATATCTGTTCATTTTATACTTCTTTCAAACCTGTTAATATCTGTTAGACATTCAGAAATGAACGTTTTATATATATAGTCCCCATTTTTTTCAATATTAAGAAAGAATTCTTCTACCTGATCTGACGCACCTTTTCCTTAATAAATATTAATTAATTAATTTTTCGCCACTCATGAACTAAAGGCGTTAATCAACTGATCACAGGTGGTGATAAATTGATGCTATTTTGAATGTTACATGTATTCAAGTCTGCTTAAATATCTTGGTCGGTTTGTAATCCTAATTTCATGAAAAACATGACTTATTGTTGCTGATCTCACATTATGGTTTTGGGCCCATCCGTGACGTGCCGAGATTGAATTGGTGAAGTATATAACACCTGTAAGCCTTCTAGCAGCATCTGTATTTATAGTTTGTTGACAGGTTGTCTTGAAAACGGTTTGGTAGTCCTTTTAATTCCAAAGCAACCCAGTTTGAATTCTTCATATATATCAGGATGAATTTCTGCAACTTTCAGAAAATTATTATAATATTTAACTTTCCAACTAGCATAATTTTGTTGATTACATATAAAAATATATTTGTAATTTTAGGCAATACTGATTTCAAAAGTTCGAAATCTGCTGTCCGAATGCTCCGTGATGTATAAGATTAATGAAAATCAAATAAAATTGTGGAGTTTTGCCACAATCACCATTTAGAGTTTGTTGTTTGTATATACCGTAGTCATTCATTAATTGCTTCAGTTCTTCATTTTCTATTTGAAATGATGACATTTTACACTTTTTTAGTCTTTTTATTTCTGACAATTTTTTTAATTTGTAAAAATAATTTAAAATGTAGTATTTCTAATCCTAATGCTGTCAAAGGATGTAGTTTTTTGCAACGGCTAGAAATCCATTCAATGAGCCATTTGCCAGCAAATTACTTTCAACCATTACATTGGTTAAGCCACAGTCACTTATGATTTTACCTACTGCTTTTAAATAAGTCATCATAATGTGAAACGGCCCTAAATTATCAAATCTAAGTTTTTACATAGCTTGGATTTAAAAGGTTAGGTTTGCTATCGCGAGATCGTATGTAACTTGTATGTAAGGTTGATGTAAATCTTCAGCTATTTTTTGAGTTTGATTCATGGTTCTTTGAACTATGGATGTACTAGTAGGTTATGCATTTATTGGAGTCAAACAAGAAATAAATTTTTGCGGGTTATTATTATCATCATTTTGACTATTAAAACCAATCAGTTTGACATCAGTGGTAGGTAAATTAATGGAAATATTGATATGCAACCACATCAGAAATACATGTGAGGAACGTAAGTGGTTTTCAAGCAGGCAACATGGTTTCAGGAGAGGATATTCATGCGAATCTCAGTTGGTGGGATATATGAAAGATATTTCAGATGAAATGGACAAGGGATGCCAAATTGATAGTGTAGCACTAGATCTGTCTAAGGCGTTTGACAGAGTAAGCCATAAAATGGTAGTAAATAAGGTAAAAACCATTGCAGTGGATAAGAAAGTCATTTGCTGGGTAGAAGAATTTTTAAAAGGTAGAAAATAGAAAGTTAGGGTAGGAAATGTAGTATCAAAAGAAGTTGAAGTAAAAATGGGTGTGCCACAGGGTAGCGTATTGGGACCATTGCTATTCATTATTCTAATGAATAACTGTGTTGATTGTTTACTATCTGAAATTACATTGTTTGCAGATGACATAATGCTGTATAAAAGAATCAAAACGATAGAGGATTGTAAACAGTTGCAGGGTGATCTGGACAGGATATCTAATTGGGTTGGTAAACATGGAATGAAGATAAATGCAAAGAAGAGTCAGCTTATTAGATACACAAATAAAAAACAAAAGGTTAATTTTGAATATAAGGTGGGGAAAGAATTGCTTGCTGAAGACTTGAAATGTAAATATCTTGGAATTACTTTTGATAACAAACTTAACTGGGCAGGACACATAGGACAGGTGGTAGGAAAAGGTTTCAAAGTTCTGCACTTGTTGGAGAGAGTGGTGAGCAGCGCCGGCTTTAGGGGGGGGGCCACCCGGGCGACCGACCGGGGCGCCAGGGTCTGGAGGGCGCCGGGGTCTGGTGGACGCCGCGCGTGTCGGCTTAACTTAACCATTTAATTTAATTACATATTTCTGTCGATCTAAAGAAAAACGAAATTCAGCGTATTAACGTTTATGGACTTATGGAACTCAAGAGTGATTATATGAAGGTAAATGTATAAAAACATATTCGTATATATATACATAAATATAAATGGATAAACATGGGAATGTCTCGTACAGTTTAATAAAGTCAGTTAAGACATCTTTGCCAGGAAGACGAGCGTCCATTGCAGCATATGCGTCAGTCCAAGACGGTCTGTCAGACTGTGTGTTAATGGCGATCGAGGGATCACACGCTGACTCTTGGAATGTGGGGTGAAAACCCTGGCGTGTTGTCGCCCTCAAACTAGAAGTATTTGCGATGGACTCGGCTCACCGCATTCCAGGACTGCCCGTTTCCCAGCTAATGTATGGGCTGCTATATGGAAAGAAACGAGAGCGCTTCCTATGAAGCGACCCGCGTTCTCGGAAACGGCTGCTTGAGCCGCGCGACTGTATCGGTCCCAGAGCAGTGTAGACTCAGCCGCTAGCGGAACAGTTCAAATATTTTAGCAGGGAAAGGTGTTATTTACAGCGGATAAAGATGAAAAATTGGTGGAAGTAGTGTGTAAATTTCCGTGCATATATGATGTTTCTTCACCACTGTGCAAGGACGAATCTGTGAAGGACAATATTTGGAAAAATAGCGGAATTCCTTGAAAGATCAGGTAATAAAAATACAGTATAATCTAACATAAGTTTTTTTTCATTTTTTATTACCACCGTGTCACTCGTCATTATATATTTATTACTATAAAAGCCTTCAGAAAACCCAGTTACTTCGCGCAATGTAATTGCAATATACCACGTAGTTAATTTTAATTAAAACTTCATTTGGTAGTAATAGTAATACTGATTCTAACGGATATAGCAAAACGTAAAATATTCTGGCAATTTCCACTACACGTATTATTTTTACTCTAATAAAAATTTAAATGTTTATCTGCACAGAGACTCAATTTTTTGTTCAGATTTTAAATATAACTCGTACTTTGCTCCGTGGTTTATAGGCATGTTTATAAAAATATTCTTTCATTGACTTATCTTTATCTGTATAGTTATTAAACACAATATTAATAATTTTCGTAATTTTGCTTGCGTAACACAAATTAATAAATAATACATAAAATTAATAGGCCTAATATAAATTCCCATAAATACTAGTGTGAATTTTTATTAATATATGTACATATTTTTAATATAATACAGTTAGAAAGTATACTCCTGTACTATCTTTTTTTTTTTTTTAACTGCTTTACGTCTCTTAACAGCGGGGTCTATAGAGAAGGGAAGGGATGGGGAGCAAGGAATGGGAAGGAGTTCGGCCATGGCCTTTTGAAGGAAGCATCCCAGCATTTGCCTGGAGTGATTTGGGAAAACCATGGAAAACCCAAATCTGGATGCGCGGACGGGGATTCGAACAATCCTATACTATCCTTTCTTCGCTTTCTACATACTCGTAAATTCACAAGCACTTAAAACAAATAAAACCTTTTCAGACCGTCACCGCACGAACACTCGGCCTAAGTAGGGAGCATCCATAAACCACGTAACTCCATTTTTACCTCTTCTGAACCCCTCCCCCCCACCTACGTAGCCTGGCGTGGCTTTTGTCTCTATTCTTCCCCATCCCACGTAGTACGTAGCTATTTGCCCTATTCATTCCAGAAGACATTTTGTAGGTACTGTTTTCTCTTGTCAGACTATCGCAAATTATATACGGAGATAATTCAATGACGGAAATAAATATTTACATGATGTTAGGGGTTCTGTACCCCATTTTAACTGTGACAAATAATATGAATCAAAAACTACATTGCCTTGCTCGGAACCCCTCAGCCTCCCCTCTCCCACGTAGCCCAGTGTAGCTTTCCAGCCAAACCCTCCCTCATCTAGACCGTGCCACGTAGTTTATGGACGCTCCCTGACGGCTCGCCCCCTCGCGTCCACACTTGTAGGTAGCTGGTCCATGTGACGGACGGGTTCCTACGCGGTCTTCAGTCTCCTTTAACTTTTAAATTTTGTTGTTTCACGGTATTAAAGTAAAAAAAAAATTACCTTAAAATGATATGGGAATCGCAGCTAGGGTTACCTCCCGTACTTTACTATAGAGTAGTGTATTTTATTTTGCGTAGGCATACTTTATAATCTACGAAAGTATGATAAATACTTTCTTTTGCCTGATTCCTGTTATCTCACTGTTTCTAGCTACGTGGCCAAAAGTACTTAATGCGAGCAATATAGATCACATTATTTTGTTTGGGCCCTCGCAAGTACATTTTAATAATTTTCCGAAAGATCAAAATGGGCGTCACTTCTCTTCAACTTATTACTCAAGAAAGCTTCCAAACGAAGAAAACTATCAGACGTCGGTGGTTAGTTTATTCAATATCAAACGATAGTGTCTTTTGTTTTTGTTGTCGACTGTTTGATTTAAAGTCAACTGCAAATTTGACCACTACTGAAGGTTTAAAAAAATGGAAACATTTAAGTGAAACTTTTAAAGTGCATTAAAATAGTCCTGCACATAAAAAAGCATTTATTCAATGGACCGAAGCTGAAATCAGGTTCAAAGCTGGTTGAACTATTGACAAGGGAGATCAGCGGGTAATTTCTAAAAAAAGAATACGATGGAACAATGTGCTTCAAAGATTGATGCACATAACCTCGTATTTGGCTGAAAACAACATGGCATTCAGAGGGTCATCCGATAAATTATTTACTCCAAATAACGGAAAATTCTTAGGCCTTGTACAATTAATGGCGAAATTTGACCCCGTCATGGAAGAGCATGTTAGAAAGGCAGTGAACGGTGATTTGGCTGACCATTATTGCGGTAAAAATATCCAAAATGAAATAATAGAAATTATGGCATCAAAAGTTATCTCTACCATAGTATCCCATATAAAGGATTCAAAGTATTACGCAATCATAGCTGATTGTACTCCTGATATAAGTCATAAAGAGCAACTTTCAATCATATTAAGATGCGCCTACATAACAGAGGATGCCGTTAGCATAAAAGAATATAATATTTCATTTTTGCAAATAGTAGATACAATGGGTGCAGGTCTCACAGAAAGTATTTTAAAAACATTGAGTGATCATGGTCTTGACATTAACAACTGCAGAGGACAGGGTTATGATAATGACGCAAACATGAAGGGAAAAAATAAAGGCGTACGTAAAGAATTATGGACATAAATCCGCTAGCTTTTTTTGTACCATGTGGATGCCATAGTTACAAAATCATCGGCAAAATCCGTTACCCTGTTCGGAATTTTACAAAAAAAAAATAATTTATTTGCAGGATCGGTAAATAGATGGAAAATTTTGACCGATCATTTGAAAATATACACGCTGAAAAATTTAAGTTACACGCGCTGGGTAGATGGAATTGAAAGCGTCAAAACGGTTGGTTATCAGTTATGTGAAATGAATGATGCTTTGGTTTCCTTGGCCGATGTTACCAAACAAAGCGTTGCCTCCACGTCATACGAAGTGACCACACTGATAGGACAAATAAAAGATTTCAGCATTATTGTTTCTCTTATAATATGGTATGATGTTCTTTTTCAAATTAATGTTGTGAGCAGAGTCAGTCAGTCATCTAAAATCAACTTAGTCGACTTTACTGAAATGCTTGATAAATGTTGCTCTTATTTGAAAACATATAGACAAACAGGTCTCGAACAGGCTATTGTAACAACAACTGAATTAGCATCGGAGCTTGACACGCAACCAGTTTTCAAACCACAAACTCGACTAAGACGCATTAAACGTAGACCTGGTGAAGAGGCTGTTGACGAACTGATCCAAAAAAAAAAAAAAGGTTTGAAGCAGAGTTTTTTAATGCTCTTTTGGACAACGTGCATATATCTATGAAGGAAAGATTTCAACAGATGCAAGATTTCTCTGCAACGTGGAATTTCTTGTTTAACATTTAAAAAAATAAAAATAAAGAAGAATAAATGTACTGCAAGAAAAGTTAACGATCAACTTTAAATCTGACATTGATGGAGATTTATTGTGCGATGAAATTTTAGGTCTCCAGCACTATCTCGAAGACCATCAGGCAACACCTATTGAAACATTAAACTTTATCAAAAAGTACAATCTTCAAGAGTTATACCCCAACACCTGGATTTCGCTGCGTATTCTGTTAACAATACCAGTGACTGTTGCAAGTGGCGAACGCAGTTTTTCTAAACCAAAACTGATAAAAACGCACTTGCGGTCTACAATGTGTCTAAGAAGATTAACTAGTTTAGCCTCGCTGTCCATTGAAAATCAAGTTGCAGAAAACCTACATTTTGCCTGTCTAATAAGAGAGTTTGCTGACAAAAAAGTTAGAAAAGTAAGGTTTTAGTTTTATTGTTTTAATTTTCGTTTTTCATTTAATGTTACATGACTAAATGAAATTGTTTAGAGAATAAATGTATAAAATGTCATTATTAATAATAATAAATACATGTTTGTAGTATTTCAGTAAAAAATATGGTACAAAATATTTAAAAAAAAATTATAATCAAAAATAAAAGGGCGCCAGATGCACGACTCGCCCGGGGCGCCTAGATGGTTAAGGCCGGCCCTGGTGGTGAGGGGATGTACGAGAGAAGTCAAGGAATTGGTTTACAAAACTTTGGTCAGACCATTGCTCGAATATGGTAGTGTAGTATGGGACCCTCATTTTACAAAGGGCTGCTAGATTTGTTTCTGGAAATTATCGCAGAATGCAATCAGTTACGGATATGATAATGGAGCTGGAATGGGATTCATTGCAAGACAGGAGGAGAATGAGGAGGGTCATGGGATTGTACAGGGCACATACTGGCGATGAGGCATGGAAAGATATTGCAATAGGTATGAAAAGTAGTGCATGGAAGGGAAAAGATGACCATGACCACAAGCTGGCACTCGATTTCAGACACAAGGGTGTAGGAAGATTCTCTTTTTTAGGTAAGGGTGTCAGGGATTGGAATGAGTTACCAAGAGAAAGGGTGAATAATTTACCGAAAACTTTGAAAGAATTTAAAGATAAAATTTTTAGAGGGCAAATGTAGGTAGGTGCAGGATAGGGGGAAGATGGGTGTGTAGGGAAATTGCCACCGGAGCCTGTGCTCCATTGCAATTAAATTAAATTAAATTAAACCAACCCACATGGGAACATCATGCAATTTCAAAGCATGAGTAATCATCCAGATATTATCTATTTCAGTATATAATTACAAATTGGTAGGAAGTATATTTTCTATTTCATCAAACGTTGATTGTAAATCATTTTTCGTATTAGGTTTTATAGGATAAGGAATTTCTTTTGTAGATAAGGCTTCAGAAGTTCTCCTTTTTCTTTTTCTTTTTATCTGCCGAATTTTCTTCATTATTTGGAACTGGAATTACGGATATTTGGTATTCTTCTGTAGTATTTGAGTCAATGTTTTGGTAAATAATCCCTACCGTGTCGTGTAATATATCCTTACCACTTCTTGTTTCTACAGAAGGGTCAAAATTGTAATAAGCAACAACAGTAAAAAGTTTATCTGAATTTTTAATCTTTTCTGGGCATAAGCTAGATTTTTCAACAGAAGAATATGTTGTTTCTGTTTCTAGTTCTTCAACTCCTTGATACAGTGGCCATATCTATTAATAATATCAACAATCTTTCTGCTACTTCTTAAGCTTTTTAAAGTCATACCCAATACAATACAATACATTCATTTTCCATTGATCCCACTGGCTCTTTGGGATGTGGAAAGTTGTCAATTTACAGATAAGCAGTTGCATAACAAAATAATAAGTACACCAGTAGATGTACAGTCATAGCAAACATGGTACATTAAACAATTACATAACTAAATAATATATACACCAGAAGATGTACAGTCATAGCATACATGGTACATTTAAAAAATTCCATAACAAAATAATACATACACCACAAGACGTACAGTCATAGCATACATGGTGTTGGGAGCTTATTGAAGATATGTATCCCTGAATATCGGACTCCTTTTAGAACAAATGACAATGACTTGTAATCCTTGTAAAGATCATTTTTACTTCTAGTGCCATAATTGTGTATTTTACTATTTGTTTCAAACAAAGTATAATTTGTGACCAAAAAGGACATTAATGTGTACATATACTCAGACGCTAATGTTAAAATCCCTAACTTCTTGAACAGCTCTCTACATGACGTTCTATTGCTAACCTCACACATAATTCTTATTACACACTTTTGGGCTCTGAACACTTTGCCTCTATGGGTAGAATTGCCCCAGAATATTATTCCATATGACAATAAGGAGTGAAAATAAGCAAAATAAATTAGCTGCCTCGTACGGAGATCACCTATAGCTGAAATTGTACGAATTGCAAATTTGGCTGCACCCAATCGCTTTAATAAGTCAGAAACATGTATTTTCCAATTTAAATTGTGATCAATATACAAACCTAGAAATTTCACACTCTCTACCCCTTGAATAGACTGGCCTGCAAATTTTATGTCTATATCTGGTGTTAATCTGTGTGATGTACTGAATTGCATATACCATTAGCTGTAAACCATTTATTAATCAGTTCAAAGACATAATTTGAAATATATTCTGTAGATAAATCTGGAGTATTTTTAATTCCTATGTTTGTGTCATCTGCAAATTGGACAAATTTTGAATTTTTACAGAAACACAGGGTAGATCATTTATATAAATTAAAAACAATAGTGGCCCCAATATAGAACCCTGAGGTACTCCACATCTGATAAATTTCCACTCAGAAAACAGTGGACCTCTTAATGCAGCCTTAAAATTCTCCATTGATACTTTCTGTTTTCTATTTAGAAGGTAAGAACTAAGCCTTTTATTAACAATGCCATCTATACCATTATACTTTAGTTTCTGTATTAGAATTTACACCATAGATTCCCAACTTTTTGGACCTACCACCCCCTTTTCGAAAAAAAATTACTAACCGCCTCCCCTTTTGGAAAAAAACCAGCACCGATGCCTTGTAATCAATGTTGTGTAATCCATAGCGCTTTAATTTAATTGGCTTGTTGGCCACTTCTTCAAACAGTGATTTGATGTCACCCCTCTTAAGTGAATTGGGCTATATTCAATATTGCAAAACATGGACAGATTTTTAAAATGATTTTATTAAAGAATATTACTACCAATAATGGAGCCTTGTTCAAAATTTTATTAAAAACATATATTGAAAAATATTGTAAAATTATCAGTGAGAGTTTGAGCATGATGTAATGATACTAGTTTTTCTACGTATAGTGCTATATTTGTCAGCAGGAGTCTCAAATCGCCGCGTTCCACTACTGCCAATCTGTTTCTTTTCTTTGTTAGAAAATTGCTTACTACACTGAATACCTTTTGGTTAAAGATGACGACGTCAATGCAATAAAAAACTTTTTTGTTGCAGCCCACAAATCCGGATATAAAATTGGATTGTGCCTCTGCAGTCAAAATTCTTGATATACATTTTTTAATTTAAATTTTATTTCTTCGTTTGTAGACAGTTCTATCAACTCCTCCTGCAGCGATAAATCTGCTGTTTTTAGTCTTGAGAAAGGTTCTAATACCAATCTTGAATGGTCATGTTAAGAATATCCTGAAATCTGTTTATAAAATCTTCATTAAGTGCTTCCAAATGTTGAAAAAATACTAAAATATCTTCATCATTTGTTTCCACAGAGGAAAGATTTGGAAACTGATAGAACTGTCTTCGACCCACATTCTGTTTGTACAAGACAAGTTTTGACATGAATGCACAAATAACTGACTTTGCTTTGATCAAATTATCTCCTTACAGCTGTAGGTCTGTTTCATTAAATTTATTATATGGCTCAGTTAAATGAGCTATCATTCTTATATTTCAATAAATTCTATCTTAATGAATCATCTTTGTTTTCAGAAAACGTTATAATGGAGTCAAAAACGTCATAAAATCATGTTAGACAGGTACCCTTTGACAGCCAACGAACTTCTGTGTGCAATAGAAAACGATTGAAATCCTCATTTTCATCACAAAGTTTTCCAAATAATCTACTATTGAGAGCATTGCTTCTGATCTTGTTAACTGTGGTGATTATATACTGTAGTGAGAAGTGAAGGCGATGACTTGGGTTTTTTGTAACAAAATGGTGTCTGTGAATTCGCAATGCACGGCGACTACATTTGGTACTGCCTTTTTCAAATGTGAAATCAGCCCTCGGTATTGTCCAACCTTTGCCGGAGCACCATCAGTAGCAATGGACACGATATTATTCAGAGGAATACTTTTTTCTTCAAACTAGTGTTCCAAAACTTGAAATATAGATTTGCCTCCAGTATAAGTTTCTAATTATTTTGTGAATATTAATTCTTGATAAATTTTTTCACATTCAATGAAGCGAACGTACCAAGAAGTAATGAATCATTGTTTGGTAAAGTAGATTCATCAAGCTGTAAAGAAAATTCGGCAACCTTCAAAAAATCGGTTAGAATCTCCACGTCCTCGGACATTTCGTCGATTCGCCTCTGTACTGTGCTATTGCTAAGTGGGATTCTCCTAATAATATCAGACACCGGCTTGTGCAGTACAGTACGCAGAACCTCGCTCACAGATGGCAGTACTGTATCAATTCTTCCTCAATAGTGTGTGGTTTACCCGATTTAGCAATAAGCAAGGAAACGTTGTAAGAGGCACGAAGGCCATCTGCGTGTTATTTGGATGCCGCTGAAAACATACCAGCTAAGGATGTAAGTCTTGAATATTGGTCTTTGAGCATTTGAAAGTAAGATAAACTTTTATCTTTTCTGTCATGGTGTATTTTGGTTAAATGTTCTTCTAAACGTGAAGGTTTCATAGTTTCATTTAAAAAAACGCTCTGGCAAATCAGGCACATTGGTAATGTCTTGTTTGAGGGCGCCTCAATAAAATCATATTTCAAGTATTCGACATTGGTTTTCTGGATCACAGTATTTTCTAAAATTTGAATTTCATACAACTTCGTCAACCATAGGTACACCGTCAGCCGTAGGTACTCTTATCTGTAGTAGGTGCTTGGTGGGAGGAAAGGGTGAGAACCTTTTTATTTCTTTTTTTATCATTCAAAGAAAACCCTAGGATGCTAATTTATTGGGTACTCATACTAGCGTATAGGTGAGGCTTATTTAATTTTAACATTAACACATTCAATTATTAAAAATATCAAGCAAAGCCTCGTCTTACAATTGCCAACACATTGACAAACAAACACAAATTTAAACACTACCACAGTTTTAATTGATTGTTAAGCAAATTCACAACATTAATAGGCAAACAAGAAAGCTTCACACTTGGTTGTAAATGAAATTTCCCTTCATGACAATCGGGAACCATAAATCAAACATAATACTAACATGAAACTACGTTAGATTTCCTGTTAACCAGGATATTTTAAATTATCCACCAAATGTTGATATAAAAACGTCTGTCCCAACTTGCTCAATATTTTGCTGGAGGCGAGAACTCCTAATCATTCTAAGGTCGTTACAGGGTTGTACCTAGGGATTGCAAACCAGCAAAGCGGGTTCCCGCAATCCCGCATCATTAGACAGTCTGGCGGATCCCGCATAAGCGGATCCGCAATCCGCAAAATCCGGCGGAAACGCGTGTCAATCTGCGCGACTCGCTGCCCCACTCGGTCTCTGTCGGATATTTTGCTCTGTTTGCCTGTACCCTTCCAGTTGGCATTTGACTCATGTGAACAAGCGTTTGTTTTTGTCAACCTTCGTCATTCGTAAGTAAATAAATACACTTTTACTTATTCATCAAAACTTACGTTTTTTTCGAGTACACATTTCTGTAATTTGAGTTACGGTGCGTATTTAGTACGATTTTCTAACTATAAAATTATTTTTTAAGTGTCGCACACGTTATCTGAATTACACAGTTACAGCTTTTTATTCACGGTTTCATTAATCCCATTTTCTGTATTTTCAGATAAAGTAATTGTGACAATTTCCTAATTTGCGGCTGAAAATTTGATTATTCGTTAATATGAAACTAATGTTATCGTAATTTTAACGATCGCGTACCTATTTATTTAACAGCTATCAAAAGGAAATTGTATATCCTTTGACTTATTGTTGTTTTGGCCGCTGCCTCAATGCGATTCTTTGACGAAAGCCACCTGGTTACATGTGTCGCTCAGGCTTTCGATTAATCTCTCGTTATTATTTCGACTAAAGGTAAAAAAAAAATTATAATGAAATTTTCACGGGTGACGAATTGTGTTTTAGGAACACCATACTTTGACGGCTGCCTCCGCTGAAATACTTGACAGTTTACGCGTTGGTGAGTAGTTTCTTTTAATAACATTGAATCAACTGTAATATCAATCAAGGAATCAGGAGATATAATAATGAATCACCTAAAAAAAAGGGTAAGTCTCGCGCTTGTGCAGTGACAAAAAGTTATGAGATCTTGTTCTGAGCCAAGTCTACACTTTACAGAGTATATTCACTTCACTTTGTGAAATTGAATGCTTTTCTCGGTGTTATGGAACGTTTATTTAGAATTAGAAAAAAAAAAAAAGAAAAAAAAACTCTGGTAACTTT
This sequence comes from Vandiemenella viatica, assembly GCA_031002005.1. NCBI lineage: Eukaryota > Metazoa > Arthropoda > Insecta > Orthoptera > Morabidae > Vandiemenella > Vandiemenella viatica. The sequence goes on from CM061919.1 coordinate 17,921,070, forward strand.
GCCATTAAGCAAACCATATTTTTAAACTTACGTGATGTATTGTAAGGCACATAATATGACCTAAGACTCATTATTTTCCATTTTCATTATTTAAATTGGTTTAGATTAAAAAACAAAAATGTAAGA
>CM061919.1:17922195-17958197 GCA_031002005.1 Vandiemenella viatica
TTTGAATCAATTTACCATAAACTGAAAAATAACTAACTACATTTCCTATCTTAGTTGCTTTCAAAATTTCTCATCAGCAATCTTTACCTCTACAGGTTTTTCTAAAGTTACACATCAGAAAAATACTCTTCATTATTTACAACATGATCTGTACAACCACTATCCAATTACCAATCAATTTTAATATTTTCTTTGTTACCTGTGTTCATTTTATTTTGCACCATCAAGCTCCTAACCTCTGTTACAAAACTGCCTGTTGCACTTTCATTTTGGTGGTATACTTCACCATGCCGATACTGGCCGTTTCTTGATCCCGTTGCACTTACACTTTCACTTTGTTGGCATTCTTGACTTCGCCGATACCGGTCGTTTCTTGATCCCTTGTGCTTACTTCCGCTCCATGGTTGATCATTGTTGTGACCTCTGAAGTTTCCACTTTGATGGTTACTTCCTCTGCTGCTTCTTTGATACTGCCTGCTGTGATTCCATGTGCCTCTTTCATTTTCTTCATTTCGACGACGACAATCCCTGACACCCTTACCTAAAAAAGAGAACCACACCCTTGTGCCCGAAATCGAGTGCCAGCTTGTGGTCATGGTCATTTTTTTCCCTACCAAGCACTACTTCTCATACCTAATCCAATATCTTTCCATGCCTCATCACCAATATACGCCCTGTACACTCAAATGATCCTCCTTCTGTCTTGCAATGAATCCCATTCCAGCTCCTTTATCATATCCGTCACTGATTGCATTCTGCGATAATTTCCGGAGACAAATCTAGCAGCCCTTTTTTTGCACTCTCTCCAATTCATGTATTTGATACGCAAAATGAGGGTTCCATACTCACTACCATATTCGAGCAATGGTCTGACTAAAATTTTGTAACCCTTTACTTCTCTCATACATCCCCTCATCACTCTCTTCAACAAGTGCAGAATTTTGAAACCTTTTCCAACCACCTGTCCAATGTGTCCTGCCCAGTTAAGCTTGTTATCAAATGTAATGCCAAGATATTTATATTTTAAGTCTTCAATAAGCAATTCTTTCTCCACCTTATATTGATAATTAACCTTTTGGTTTTTATTTGGGTATCTAATAAGCTAGCTCTTCTTTGCATTTATCTTCATCCCATGTTTACCAACCCAACTAGACATCCTGTCCAGATCACCCTGCAACTGTTTACAATCCACGGAAAATTCTCAAATACCATCCCAGAGGCAGGAGAGATAAATGAAGACCACCAAGAAGATGGATTGAGACCGTAACAGGCCACCAGGCCTAATACTGGATAGGAAGAAGAAGAAATACAACACATTAATAACAAAAAACAAAACGAACTCTAAGAGAGCTTAATACCGCCAAAGAGCCTCTCACATATTCATCGTCTGCGGTATTCACCACACTAGCGTATACACCTCCACAATTATTATTTTAGGTTTCTTTTAGTTTTTCAGTCTGTCAAAGGAATTGAATGTCTGTGGGCCAATTACTACACTTGGTAAATTGGGGTTGATTCACTAAAACATTTATAGACATTTTAAATGATTTGGGTAAGGAGTGAAGCTTCAATGTTTCAACGAACCACAAAACTACCTATAAGAAAAGAAAGCAGTAATTTAATTACTGTTTAGATAAAAGCAATATCGATTTCTACTTTGACATATAAATTGATGCTTTTCTGTGTTCTTAGTACTGTACTCTATCGATGACATTGCGTTTTTTTAAAAAACATAGTAATAATAAATCATGTTGAGCAAATGTAAATGTAATCTTTTTGTTTTCAGTTCCGCATTCTTTCTGTATAATTATACCTGTATACAATTTTAAAAACATTAGATTCAGAACTAATGTTTATTACCTGCACTGGAACTATTAGTTTATCAACTGGATCCACTTTCGCACTTTTAAACTGAACACAACACTGAATATGTTTTTACCATGGAGGAAGGAATATATGGAAACGACGCAAGGGATCTTACCCACGCACTGGAGTAAAGCCGGGTAGAGAAAAGTGGGGTGGGGATTTCACCATATTGGTCGGCCGTAGAAACGCGGGGAATAGGCACAAAAACCTCAAGGGCATCACACGACAACCGTGGCACCACAATTTGATGATAGCGGATCCAAGGGGGGGGGGGGGGCTAGGGGGCTGAAGCCTCCCCCAGAAGCACCAAGGTCGCCCCTGACGAAATGGATTTTGGGGACTTTTTTTTTGCTTTACAGTTTTAATAAGGGCGGCAATCTGGAATAATGAGATTTCTGTCGGCGAACCCCTCCTCCCCCGAATCAAGCCCCCCCCCCAAACCATCTCCTAGCCCCCCCCCAAAAAACAAAATCCTGGATCCGCCACTGGATGATGGATTATTATTTATTTATCGTATGATTATTTAACATGGTACACAATAGGAAATGTACATATCCCAAGCTTGTCGAATTTCATATCTCGAGTTCTAATGTTTTAATCCAGTCAACTGCACTAATCGACGCATCATGTATTTCCGCCATTGTTCCCTTGTAGGCCCGACGATGACAGTCAGAAACGATGTGACTGATTATCTGTAAGGTGGCTCCACAGTCACAATTTGCAGAATCTACCCAGCCCCGTTTGTATAATAAGTAGGCGCATCTGCCTTGTCCTGTTCGAATTCGATTGATGATTCTCCACTGCCGCCTGGGGAGTTCGAAACCTTGTAACCTTACAGAGGGGTCCTCAACTAGATTTTTATTGGCCACAGATGACTGCTCCCAATGAGTTGTCCACAGCTTGTTGATGTTGAAAGAGGTCTCTGTAAGGTTGATTGCTGTGCGCCATGGTGGTTTTCTTGATTTTCTTGATTTTTGCTTGAATCGCGTCTTGATGTATAGGCAGCTGAGGGTTCTTCAGGATATTTTCCCAGATTTTTAAGAGAGCTTCTGATCTTCTTCGTGCTGGGGGTGAGATGTTGCATAGCACTGGAAGCCATATGATGTTCTTAATGTGAATACATCCCGTAATAATCCTCATTGCCTGATTGAGTTATATATCAATCTTCTTTGTATTGGCACTATTGATCCAGGATGGGCAGCAGTATTCAGCAACAGAGTATGACACAGCTAAGGCTGTGGATCTTAGAATGTGAGCACTGGCTCCCCATGAAGTACCTGCAAGCTTATGGAGAATATTATTTCTCGTTTTGACTTTGGCAGCCACGTTTGAGAGATGCTGTTTGAAAGTTCTGTCCAGTGGCATACCCAGATATTTTTTTACGCCGCAATACGGCAAGAGTTGGCCTCTGAATTTAACTTCTGGTTTATAGTGTGGTTGTCTGTTTGCGTAAATGAAATGTTGAAATAACTGTTTTCTGAGGATTTAGATGGAGGCACCATTTCTTGAAGTAGTCATCTAATTTTTCCAGATCAGCTGATAAAGTTGTTTCTGCATCACAAAGGTTGGGGTTCTGGTTCACCAAACAAATCTCATCAGCGTAAATAAATTTTCTTGAAGATGTTTCCGGTAAATCATGAGTATGCAAATTGAATTGGAGGGTGGCTAAAACAGATCCTTGGGGTAAACCATCATTTAGTATAAATATTCTGCTTCTGTCATTATCAGAATATATCTGAAAGTATCTATTGCTCAACATGTTGTTAAGTAGTTCCATAAGTTTTCGACATGGGATAGTATTCACAAATTTTAAAAAAGTCCTTCTCGCCAAACAGTGTCATAGGCAGCTGACAGATCCAAAAAGACAGCCACACTTACTGATTTCTTCTCAAACACACTTTCAATGTGAGAGGTGAGAGTGAAATCCAGGTCATTACAACTTCTCCCTGGCCTAAATCCTGCTTGTTCAATGGAATGTGGTTATTGATCACTTCAGAAATTCTTTTGTAGATCAGGCGCTCAAGGAGTTTGTATGTGACACTTAGAAGTGCTATTGGTCGATAATTTGCCACTTTTGTGGGGTCCATATTTGGTTTCAATATGGCAAAAATTTTTGTTTTCTTCATTAACGGTGGTAGGTTTCCAGTTTGTAGGATATTTGAGAAGAAGTTGGTAAGCCATCTTATTGTAGCTGGTCCACAGTGGGCCAAAAGTTCAGGATATATACCATCAAATCCAGCTGCTTTTCCCAGTTTCATTTATTTGATTGCATCTTTGGTTTCTTCTTCTTGGAATGGAATGGAGAATTCAGAAGATTATGGGGCTACTTTTTTCTTGTTGCGTGATTTCAATCTGATATCTCCTTTGGTTTGCTTATCTTTTGTGTTCTTAGGAACCAATACTAGGTGTTTGGCAAAATCATTCAGATTGATGGCAGGTTTTGATCTTCTGATCACATGGATTGAGCAGTCTAATTTTCTAATGACTGACCAGGCTTTTCTGCTAGAGTGGGTGTAATCCAAGGATTCTACTGTGCGATGCCAGATATTTCTACGACCCTCATCTAGTGACTGAAGGAGGCGTGTTGCATTATCAGAGGTTGGATGTTCCTCATATTTCATTAATAAATTCTCACTCTCTGGGCTCCAACCAGGGATGTACTCTTTGCGATATCCTCTAGGAATACATCGTCCAACTACACCTTTAATGACCCCAACAAATCTGTTATAATTAATGTAGGTTGGTTAAATCCATCTGATATTGGAGTCTGTTTGTTTTGCAAATTCAAACCAATTGGCTTTCTTGAAGTTCCATCTTGGTATAGGGTGCGATCGTATAACAGGTATGGACGTTCCTACCTCTAGGATAACAGGTCCGTGTTGACTGTGAGGAAAATCCTTGACCACTGAACGACGAACTTGACTGATTGCACTCTGGAGCTGGGTTGTAAAACATAGGTCTGGAGTGTATCCTCGGCACCATCGAGCAGAATGAAAGGTTGGCAGATTTTAGCATCATAAATTAATTCCAAATTATCAGTTTCCATCCTGCTTTCAAGTATTTCACCATTAAGGTCATTCTTGCTATAGCCCCAGAGATACTGTTGAAGTCGCCAAGTACTATAGTTGGGTGTTGGTGAGGTGGAAAAGGAGGGTTAGGTCAAATAGTTTCAGGTGGCTTGTACACATAGACTATCGTCAGATTTTCAACTTTTGCCGTGATGGTATAAATGTCATTATCAGAGTTTACTGACAGGAGTTGGTAATTTGGAAAATCATTCTTGACATACATTGCGAGGCCAAACTTAGGATGAAAATTAGAGGCTATTAATTTAAAACCTGGTGTTCTCCCTCTGCGTTATATCTGTTGTTCGTCTGCTGTGTGAGTTTCTTGGAGCACAATGACATCCAATGCAGATTTCTGTGCAAGTCTGGAAATATATTCACATTTTGCTCGACTTATTCCCTCGATATTCAGTTGACAAATGCGTAGAGATGGTCCAATTCTAAGAGCTTGTGGGTCCTGAAAAGGACCTTCTGGCTCCTTTTTGTGTATCTTTAGACAGAGAGGTCTATTCAGTCAGTTCGGTCTCATCTTATCGCTGTTGCTTTCGTAGCACCACCCAGGGGTCACATGTAGGGCGATTGAGGTTATATGTGGCATGGAGGAAGGAATATATGGACACGAAATAACGCCAAATCGGTGAAACGTCATATAAAAGCTAGTCTCCTACTGCGCATGCGTGGCGGCCACTGGCGGACATAGGAATCACCTCAAAACAATGGGCTGTTTGCACTGTGAACATTTCATTTTCTAATATTTCAAAGTTTTTTTTAATATCAAGTTGTGTTGCATACGGTTGCACAAACAGAAAAGATAGGAAACAATCTAGAATAACGTTTCGTAACTAAATCACATTGTAATTATTGTTCTTGAAGTGTTTGATAGATAACTGAAAGATTAGAGACTATCGCCTTAAATTTATTCATTGCTCTCAGTAGGATGATATCGTTCTCAAATGTTTGTTGGTGTAGTGTAGACAATCAGCATATGTTACTACTTTGCACCTAAAAGGCTATCCTTATTGTAAACAAGTCTTGAAATTCTAATTTAAGCGGGTCAACTTTACATCGCATGAATGTGCATGCTTTAGTTAAGTTTCAGTTTACACTGAAAGTGTACGATGAAATTAATTGTGATAATTTGTGCTGTGTGAACTACTAAATTTGATGAAGCTAACGTTGTTGTTACCCGAATTGTACTCCGCGATGCATTTCATGTGTTTAGATCTGTCCACATAGTTCGATTTTGTAGCGGCAACATTAATGGAAATGTGGATAGGTTGAAATGCTGCGTGTACCATCAGGGTACAAACAATTTATTTATTATTAGTTGATACTAATTTCATGAGCACTATGTTAGTGACATAATGTGTATCGCTATGTAAACGACTCCCATCTAAACTTCTGACTTTTGATGTATGGTAAGAAGATAAATCCACTGATGTTTCTAGCAAAGTTACATAGGCCACTAACAGTACAATATCTTCTGAGTAAGCTCAGAAGCTAAGAGGTCTTTTGATGGGTTTAATTTTTTTTTTTTTTTCAAAGTTCTAAACGTTGACTTAACCAAACCTATAAGACGCCTCCCCAATTTGGAGACAGCATATCTCGAGAACTAAGCGAGATATCGAAAATATATATTCTTCACTTTCGAGTTATCTCGTCGTGTTACATAAAAATCTATCATCAAATTTGACCTTAGGGAAATTTTTCTTCTGAATTTCAACCCGGAACTCCTCTCTCTTGAGACAGTATATCTCGAGAACTAAGCACGATATCAAAAAAAATTTTATTTTTATTTTTGACCCGTCTCGTTGAGTTACATAATAATCCATCATAAAATTGCAGTTCCACGGTTGTCTTATGATTCTCTTGAGGTTTTTGTGCCTTTTCCCCGTGTTTCTATGGCCGAGCAATATGGCGGCATCCCCACCCCACTTCTCTCTACCCGGTTTCACTCCAGTGTGTAGTGAAGGTCACTTGCGTCGTCTCCATATATTCCTTCTTCCATGAAACGTGGCCGTACCGTCTATGTAGTAGTAGACTCTTTAGAGGTTGGTGTAATGTGAATTTATGACAGTTTCCAAAGGAACTAATCGTTTTTGAGGGATAAATAGGATATTTTACTATATTATATTCCGTGACAATCTGTTAAGCAATTAAGGCGTGGTGATTGATGCAAATAGTCTATACATCCATCGAAAATTTCTTATTTATAATATTATAAAAATTAAGATTATTCATTTGTCTGAGTACGCGCTACGCACGAGTCGTGCACATCCCGCACCACTATTGCTCTATGCTGAATTTGGACTGTGATGAAATTGTTCCCAATAAGCAGGGAAAATCTAAATATTTCGTATTACGTCCTGCCATCCTCTCGACATCGAGAGCACGTACATGTAATTTTTGTAATGTCGTGACAACCTGCAGGTCCTCTACAAGATTGTGCTGCAGGTCCTTAAACGATCAATTCTTGTTTATATATAAATACATATTTTAGATCTCGGAAATGGGTATGACGATTTGGATGAAATTTCATATTTAGATAAAATTTTGTTTTTTAAGATTACCCAAATAGTTGTCTTTCCTGCAAAAACCCATTCTTACAAAATACGAACAATTTTATTTCTTGGTATCTTGAAAACAGCTCTAACGCCATATCGTAGACGATTCAGGTACGAGGAAGTCTACTAATATTTTCTCTTTGGTTTCAAGGAACTCATATATTTAAACTAACAATTCATGTATACTAACTGACCCATGCGAATATTTCGCACAATATCATGATCAGTCACCAAATGGTAAAACAATAATGGGGAAATAAGTAAATACAAGTATTGATTAATGAAAGGTATTTTATTTTGAAAAGTAGTAATAAATATCAATTTCACTGTAAGAAGTCGTTAACATGAAATACTGCACTAAGGTAAAATTCTGATACCATTAAATACAACATATTTAATTGCAAAACGTTTCAAAAGTATTTTTTTTTTTAATGTTGGCTTTGTCAGAAGTCATTTTTTCAATCTTCTTTACTTTACATAACTTCTGTGAAAACAATATCAGCAGTTGTAATGTGATCATCGTTCATTTTATGATCGTATGTATATCGAACACAAAAATAAATTTAATGAATCTACAAACTCGTGAAAAAGCCACATTTGTGTATCTATACGGAAAAATAGGTTCTGATAAATATAATCCTGCGTTTTGAAGCGTCTGACCTTGTTATTTTTTTAATGTTAAAATTTTTTCTTATCACTTAGAAAGACAAGGTTGGTGGTGTGAGGTTAATGCGAGGGATTGGCATAATTTTATTGGAGTGAATTAATTTAGCCCTGATGATGTACTCATTTAAGAGAATTACCACTAATCTTGCACCATTAAATAATCTCTGATTAGCATTAATATTTCTATTTAACATAATAATAGCATTTTTCTTTAAAAGAAATTTATGAGTTGCTAAATCAGACGATCTCGGAAATTGCTCTGGCGATTTGTATGAAATTTCATAAGAACATAACGATTTGCTTTTCAAGTTTGTAATGAAAAAAAAATCAGTTCTTGACTTTGGTATGACGGAAACGGCTCTAACCTCACCTCGTAGGATTCAGGTACCTATAAGCCCACTGATTTTAATTAAACTTCTCTTTGTAGGATACTGTGAACTTAAAAATGCCTATGAAGCCTTTAAGAAAAAAAAACTTTATCTTTAATCAGACTCTACTCAAAATATTGCAAATTGAACAGAAATCGAAACATGCCGAGTGAAGATCGGACACCCAGGTACTAGTATTTCAAAGTATAGACGGTCAACTTTGTTGAGAATCTAGCTGTCAACTCTGTTGTCAGCATATGCCACAAACGATATGAATTGTGAATAACCAGGTTGTAGACACTGAAATCACATCCGAGGACGCGTCATCGACTTCATTTGCTGTTTTCTGTTGCTGCTTTTATTATTTTGGATGGAGATGATTTGAACAACATAGGAAAAGGAAGTTGATGTCAACATGACTTAGGTGATACTTTTTTGTGGACAGAATTTGATAGAACCTTGAATGATTTGCTATCAAATAAGGCATTTGGAATTGATGCGATTCCCGCAGAACTTCTGAAATCCCTAAGAGAAGAAGGGATCCAAAGGTTATTGAAACTAATATAAAATAGTTATGAAACAGGAGAAATTGCAACTGATTTTAATAAAAATATCATCTTCACGCTTCAGAAGAATGCACAAGCTGAATAATTTGAGAATGATTGCACTATAAGTCTAACATCACATTCCTCAAAATTACTGACCAGAATAATACACAGGAGAATGGAAAGCGTAGTAGAAGGCATAGTCGGTGAAGATCAGTTTAAGTTTAGGAAAAACCGCGGTAGATGAGAAGAGATTCTGGCCTTAATATTAATACTTGAATGGAAGATCAAGAAAAACAAAGAAACTTTTATGGAATTTGTTGATTTAGAAAAAGCTTTCGATAATGTTAGGTGGGAAAAGATGTTCCAAAATTTTAGAGTCGGGAATAAAATACCGAAATAGAAGAGTACTTTGTAATATTTATAAATTCAAGTAGCTATAAAAAAAAGTAGAAAACCATGTGAGACACGTATCAGTTAAAAAGGGTGTGAGACAAAGTTGTAGTCTATCTCCATTAATATTCAACTTGTATCTAGAGGAAACAATAAAGGAAGTGAAAGATAGATTTGAATGTGACGTAAGTGTTCAAGGAGAAAAAAAATCAGTATGCTACGATTTACTGATGACATTGTCTTGTTGGCAGAACAGGTTGAGTGTATTGAGAAGTTACTGAAAGTCATGAGCAAAATATTGAAGGAAGATTTTGGTCTAAATTTAAACCAAAGCAATACAAAATTCATGCAGTAAAACAGAAATTATACCAAAAATAGCAGATTAAATATAAAAGTAAGGTCGGATGCGATAGAAAAAGTTAGGGAATTTTTCTGCTTAGGAAGTAAAATTACAACCGATGGCCGAATAAGGAATGGTGCTAAAAGCAGAATTGCACTAGGAAAAAGAGCTTTCATGAAAAAGAGGAATTTTTACATAAGATCGAAGTTTCTCTCGGCGTTGAAAATTTATATAGTCTTCTCGGGCGACTAGCCGAGTGTTTTCACACGATATTTCGGCGATCGAAAACTCTGTCGATATCGTCTGGTGACAAATGGGGATATCGAGTGAAAACATTCTGTCAATCGGCTAATTACCCGGGAAGACTATATTAAGGAATCTTTTAGTTTAAATTATTAATATAGGACTCAGAAAGAGCTATTTAAAGCTATATGTGTGTAGCACAACACTTTATGGTAGCGAAGCATGGACTTTAGGAATACCAGAAAGAAGGAAAATTGAAGAATTTCAAATGTGTTGCTATAGAAGTATGCTGAAAATTAGGTGGACAGATAAAGTATGAAACGAACGAGTTTTGGATACCCGACCACTTCCCCTAACGCCGGCCCTGAGATAGATCATATTTTGAGACATGCGGTATTGGTTAACTTATTAGTTAATGGAACAGTCAAAGGTAAACAACTGCAGAGGAAGACAGAGATTAGAAACTATGAAGCAGATAGTTGCGGATGTGGGTTGTAAGGGGTATGTTGAGATGAAAACGTTACCACAAGATAGGAAGGGATGGTTGATTGCATCAAATAAGTGGAGAGACTGATGACAGCAAAAAGAAAGAAAGAAAGAAAAAACAAAAACAAAAAAAGTTTTTTGTTTGGTACGGGTGAGGAGAAATTTCAGGTGTAGTTTTAAACGAATGTTATAAACATGAAGTTCGTTCTGCTAAAAAGAGAATAATCTGATCAAAAGAATGGTATCAAAATAATTTCTAGATATCTCATTTTACTTTAATGAGTGAACTTCGCGTCACTGCTCCTAACGACTATAAAAACTTTTTAAAAAATGGATAGTAAAAACTATGATTTTTTTTATAAAGTGCGGCTGTTTGGAATACTATTCGCAAAGATGAGAATTGGAAACTGTGAATGAACGGCCACCCGAAATTCGGTAATTTTTAGTTAGTGGGTAGAGCTTTGAGGATTTAAATTTTGTCTCCACTATTAAGCTATAAAATCTTGGAACATTAAATTTCATTGACTCTTTAGCGATATAAAAAAGTTTTGAATAATTTTGAATCCCCTGGTAACGCAGGAAATCCAGTTATACGAAATAACACACACTTGGCACGTACTCGTCTTCGGTTCTGACTCCAGACGTTTTGCTGTTCTATGTTTTTTAGTTCTCTGCAGTAAAAAATTCTTATATTTATTAATATTTTCATAAAACTTTTAATATTCGCATTTAGCTCAGTTTGTTGTACAAATTAAAACTACTAGCCCCGCATTCAGATATTTATTGCAAGCTTTGAAAATTTATTCCAATTCTTGACTTATCAAAAAACACACACCCTCAAGGCTGAAGTCGAGAGCCAATTTGTGTTAATGGCTATTTTCCCCTTCAATGCACTTCACCTAATTCTTCCAATATCTTTCCGCTTTTTACTACCTTTGACAGTTGTTAACCGCGATAGTGGCCAACAGAAGTCGCTACTACTGACGACGTTAAATACTACTTTGCAGATATTATTTGCGATAGGGTCCAAAATGTATCTTCTCTATACGACTTAGTGACCATTAAACCGGTTTTCAGCATCCATCCTTTCACTGTAAACCACTTGATTATGTTTTTTGTTACAGCAGTTTACCCGTGTTATAGCGTTGAAGGGGCTATTAACTTCGATAGCGACCAATAGAGAACACCACCTATGTAAACCGCTTTTTACTACCTTTCACCGTTATTAACTGCAATAGTGGTCAACAGATGGGAGAAACCATGGAAAAGTGCTAGTTTGAAAGTGGAATGTCTTGTTTAAAATTAATCCTGTACCTAACTCCTATATACCGCCAAGACTTCCCCTGATGGTTAAATAAATGAAAATATTCAAAGTATCAGTAACTGTTTCTCAGGTTGTAATGCTTTAATATTAGACAAATAAAACTTCCAGAAGATGCAAAAGCCTTTTAAATTTTCAATTAAAATTACTCACACTGTATTAATTTACATTCAGGCTAGGTGTGAATAGACAATAGGATAACTTTTCATGTTTGGTTGAAAATGCTGACTTTATTAATAAATCTTGTTTCCACCACAAAGAAATAACACTGTTGACTTGTGTTTGTAACTTTCTGATAGAAGTGGCTATAACAGAACGATCTGGAAAATATTGTTTCCTTGTGAACATTTCTTTTTAAAAAACTACATAATGTTAGATTAGAGGAAGATTGCACAAAGCATCAGTCTTAGGATCATTAGTTACTTTTTGTCAATTTTATCTTGGTAGTATCTTTGTGTAGCACATAAGGTCTAAAAGTTTCCTTTGGACAGATAAATATTTCTTCTGGATGGTAGAGATCTTAGAGATAAGTTTCTACAATCAAAAATCAATTCCTAATTAGATTTAAATGTGTTCCAGATTTGTGGTGCAAGGTGATGTATACTGAGGCAATGACTAAAGTACTATCTACTTGTACACAAATTATGAATTGTAGGCTAATGGTGCAAAGTTGAAACATTTCATTCTGAACTTGTAGATGGAGACAGAAGGTTGATATTTATTTGTTTCAGTAAAGGCTACACAAACTAAATAACTAATAGTATGTAAGAGGTTCTACTGAAGTTTATCATGTACTATGCTGAAATAATAAATACTGTTTGTGAAATGAAGTATGAAGAAGTGATACAACATGAAAAACTGCAGTACTGAAGTGAAAGTGGACAAATATTATTCTAGTTAGAGTTTGGCTACAAAAAAAGTTTATACTGCTACAGAAAACTAGCTCATGTGGTACATAAACTAAAACTTATTGATGTAGGTGCCACATTTGTATGCCCCATCCATAGCATGGACAAGAAGCAGTATTGTGAAAGTATAACATTCTTAAGGTCACTATGTTGGAAACGCATGTCACAATATAATTTACACGCTTCAAATTGAGAGAAAAACTGCCCACACACTTATACAACAAATTTGTTATTCTGAAAGTGAAACTGCAACTAGTTGCTGAGGGAAGGGTGCGGTAAAATAGCATACAAATTGGTTAAATAAACCTTCTGGAATCAGTTATTCAAGTTCAGGTAAAACTTTATAGAGGATGAAAAGCATATTCACTCTACGTGGAAAATATGCGTCAAACATCATTTTATTTTCTTCCAGTTCGAAATAAATGTTTACACAAAAATTCATCCCACACTGTTTGATTTCCGATCGGTTCATTTAGGCCCTCTTCACACTGCGCAATTATGAGACGACGCGACTGAGATTTGAGTATCGTCAATTTGTGTTGCCTGCGAGTACGATACCCACAGGTGATCTAGTACTACACACTGAGGATACTGTGAACCGACCGTGAAGCGATACAGTCTGCCACTAGTCGTGGTGAGCATTGTGGCTTCTGAGCCAGTTTTTCATAATGTCAAGTGAAGATTCGTCAAGTGATGATAATGTGTGTGTCACCTATTATTATTACAATTATTATAGAAAAAGAAAAATCAGAAGAATGTGGTGCCATCCATATATAGAAAGGAATGTTCACTGCCGTTTAATAATTATAAAACAATTTATGGAGTAATATGTGATAATAACAAAACAATTAGTTAAGTAAACGCATTTTAAAATGAAGTATCTAATTAAATAAATTGTGTCATGGAAGTTTCGTGTTGGGAGTCTAGCTGTTTTTGTCTGGAGAAACTCCATGAAAGTGGTATCTACATCAGTGGTTGATATTCCACGTTTAGGGCCAGGTCTCTTTTTATTTTGGTTGGAGGGCTGAGGTTGTCCAGTTGGTGGATGACACAGTGGTAATTGCTGGATATTGATTGATGGTGGCTTCTGTGAAGATAGATCCATACTGGAAGCTGATTGTTGTGGTAGTGATGAGTGAAGGGTGATCTTCTGAGATCTACCTGGGTTTTGCAGAATGTCCATCGACACTTTCGTCGAATTCAGGGTGAGATAATTGTAAGATCGACGGCACATTTCCAGGGGCAGCAGGTGTGTTCGTCTTACGAATGGTTGCGCAAATTTCATTGCTTCCATTAAGTATTACGTTTTCTTTTCTTTGATCCTGAGCCAGAAGGTAGGGGTCTCAAATGTCGAACAAAAACTGACCTCAAGTTCTTCCACCTTTCTTTACATAGTGAAGCTGAAACATAAACGAAAGTAACCTGACAGTGATGGTAAATAATAGCAAATAACGATCATTTATGAAATTGAAACTAGTAACAGAGATATTAAACTAATGAAAAACAAAGCAACGTCCAAGGTACCTAACGTGATGTTAATTAAATTTTCTGGCAATTAGTTAGGATTGCCACCCGTACTCTGTAGTAGTGTACTGTACTCTCTTCAGATGGTGTGCTCAATAATCTATGAAAGTAACAGAGTACGTTAAAATACTCCTTTTAGCCAACACGCATTCTCATCTCGCTGGTTGACTTTATAGATACGAAAAATTTCATCAGAATGAAACCATGGGATTTGTCCGCTACTTTGCCGCATTCGACCGATACCTTCTCCTGTCTTGGGCAATTTGGCCGCAGTCAGCTGACCACGTACTTTCTGTTCAAATAGTTTATTCTTTTGTGGTCAATGCCCCTGGCCCATTGATTTTATTCGTACATTGTGTATTGTGTTGTGTACATAGCCAAACTATCACCTATTAGATATGAACATTTTGTGTGTGCTTTTGAAGCTTTAAAACTGCAAATTGCTATTGATCATTTTATATGAACAAAAATACTGCTAAATGAGTTTCTTGGAAAACTCGATGATAAAAATTTTACTGATTTGTCAACTTCTAAAAAAATGACAGTACATATTCAATAAAAGTGAAGATTTTTCATTGAAATAATATCTTTTACCCGTACTGGCCAGTTCTACCAGTACATCCATTGAGAGAGAGTTTTCTCTGTCATAAATGCAAAGCGGAGAAATGAAACAAACAAATCTTCGCTCAACTTATTGAAGTATTAGTTCATCATATATTTTTATTTAAATATAGACTTTACATATCCTGTCGAAATGTTTAGAAAAAATAAGTATTTGTTGAATGTCTCAAATAGCAATGAAAAATACGCGTTCAAGCACTAACAAAAATCGTACACTTTTTTTCCATACAACGTACTGTATTTTTGCTATCCCAAAACATAAACGTATTACTCACATTGTTCCAAGGAAAGGTGGCAACCCTACAGTTAGTATCTTGATTTAACACAATGCACCAAAAAATATTTAATATTTACCACCGACTACGTAAGATCCCATATTCTCATAGTTCATAATTACAACTTCTTAAATTTCTTGACAAATGACAAGTTTCTAATTTACAAATGACAACTAACAAAAAAATAAATATAACTTCATTTTTTACTAAACTGTTTGTTGATTGTTACAAAAATGCTTGATGTTGAATAATTTGCTTGTTGGCTAAATGATGGAGACTGATTGCTCCCTCCTTCCCTTAAACTTAATAATATTATGATTATTATCCCTACAGTGAGTACTCAGAGAACGTAACAATGTAGCATTGTCAGAATCTTGCACAACAATCTATAGACGCCAAATATTAAATTAAACGAGATTGAAATAGTTTTAAATTATAAAGAACATTACTGATTACAAGTTCTGACAGTTAAATAAATGACGAAAACAATATAAAATACCATTGATACTCCGCAAACTTTCCGCAATGCTTCAAAATAAATCTAAGTAACTTAATTGAATCTAAATTGTTTAATAAGAACGAAAATAGAAACAAGAAGGTGTCAAACGGAATTATAAAGTAATTAGTTGTGCCATACACATACCTGACTTTTTCATCTGCTTCCCCACTTCAGCCCAACTTTTCTCCACGACGTCCTTCCTCGAATACTGAGGCAAACTGTAACTATACGGTTCGGGATGTTTTTCAGTTTCACTCACAAACTTAATATTGAATGCGTGATCATCCGCCATGTTTCACAAGACTCGCGAGAGACGCGACTGGCCAACTTCCTTGCAGGTCGCCTGAGACTGGTAGGATACACGTACGATACCCGTAGGATACGCGTCTCTCGAGAATCGCGCCGTTTGTGCCTCCCCATTACACAACATTGGAAGTGATTTACTGGATACTCTCAAGATACTCGAGTCTCCATCGCGTCGCTTCGTAATTGCGCAGTGTGAAGAGGGCCTTACAGATTCTTAAAGAATAGGTAACATTGCCGTATTTGTTTCACTATTCCCACAAGTCAATTGTTTCAACCAGCAAACCATATTTACATTTCAGATTAATTTTATGTACGTCTGTAACAACATATGTAAATTGCAGCAGGTCTGTTAGTGGGACACATTTATACCATATGTAAAATATACTATACAAATCGCTACAGCCACACAAAACTTAATGCGAAATGCGAATTAATGGCCTGACTGAAAAAATTGTTTACTTTCAGCAAAGTTAATTTCCTGTTCTTTACGAGTAGTCAAAGCGTAACGCTGTATTTTTTGCATATGTTCGTAAAACTCCTACCACAAGTTCATTAGTTTCAAACAGAAAAATATATTAACGCGTAATCAACACTGCCCACTTCGGATTATTTTTATATATCGTAGGTCCCTAA
Organism: Vandiemenella viatica; assembly: GCA_031002005.1. NCBI lineage: Eukaryota > Metazoa > Arthropoda > Insecta > Orthoptera > Morabidae > Vandiemenella > Vandiemenella viatica. The sequence continues at coordinate 17,938,819 of CM061919.1, forward strand.
ATCATTCTCTCCTGTTTGATCACATTATACACAAACCGCTAAAGTTGGTCGTGTTAAAATTCGATGTTAATTTACAAAGGCATCACTGCCACTTAATAAACAAACACATAAACACAACTCGAAGGCGTATATAATGTGTCTGACACTTATTATGGAAGCCAAAAGAGCAGACACTGTTCGTCGTTTGTGCCGGCCGCCTTGAGTCTATGCTTGAGGGTGTGAAATCTAGCGCTTAGCAAAGTTGTCGTCAGACGGCAGGGACCCCCGCCCCCATTTTCCGAGGCTTTAGGGTGATACCGTCACACGGCCCACTTCCGCGAGAGGCGGAACTCCCGGACGCACTGTGTAGGTTTGCTTCTGGTTCCAGCTAACAAGCGGTGTTAACAAGGAACCAGAGCGACTCTCGCTAGAATACATACGTGCACGGAACGCGATAGGCGTTTCGTGCCCAACATGGCTGGTAGACGGGCGGCCCATTCGGATCAGGCTACAGATTGTGAGGATAGTTCGGCTTCTCTTTCGGGATCAAATAGACTATTCAAGCTGCGAGGAATCCTCGAGCTCTAACTCTGATCATGTGAGTCTGCCACTACAACGGCAAAAGAAATCTCCAGAAAATAGAAGAGAGGATTACTTTAAACAATTTCCGAGTCTGCCCGAACCCTCTGACGGGTTTCAAACAGCAAAGGGCAAAAGGAAACGCATGTGTACTCCCAGGAAAAAACAAAAGATAAGTAAAACTGTCAGATTGAGTAGCGAAATAGATTTACTCCTCTGGAAACAATTCAACCTTCAGCAGTAGTCACAGATAATGTTAATACCAGTCAACCATGGAGGAAAGAAAAAATATATGAAGACTATGCAAGAGACCTTCACCACACATTGAGGTGACGCCGGGTGGAGGAGTAGTGGGGGGGCTAGGCCGCATCCATACAGACAAGGGGTATATGTACAAAAACCTCAAGGGGAAGGCTAGGCGCTAATGACCTCGCCGTCGACGCGCCCTTAAACCACAACAACAACAAACACACACACACACACACACACACGGGAAGGCTAGGATAAACGTAACGGCGCAATCTGGTAACGGATTATTATGTAACTCGATGAGACAAATAAAAAATAAAAGTTTTTTGATTTCCTGCTTAGTTTTCGAGATATTCCGTCTCAAATGTGAAATGTTTTTAGTTGAAATTCAGAAGAACAAATTGGTCAAAGTCATGATGGATTCTTATTTAAAAATACAAGACAAATAAAACATAAAGAATAAAAATTTTCGATATCTCGCCTCGTTATCGAGATATACTGTCTCAAATGTGAGGTGTCATGAGTTGAAATGCAGAAGAAAAATTTCGGAAAAGTCAAATTTGATGATGGATTCTTATGTAACACGACGAAAAAAATTGAAAATAAAGAATAAAATTTTTCGATATCTTGCTTAGTTTGCGGGATATACTTTCTCCAAATTGAGGGGATTGGGTTGGGACGCGGCCTGGAACAAAAATTAATTCTGCCAAAGCCACAATGAATTACATGGTGGACATGCAGAATCGATATTTCAGTTTTATTACTACCACTTGTGGTTAGGTTGGAATGCGGCCTAGACTAGAATAAAAATAGTTATCTTGTTACCATACATCATAAGCTTAACTTGGGAATAGCTGGAAGTAGTTTGCATCGCGATACACCTTTTGTCACTAACATGGTTCTCATGAAATTACTAACAATAATAGATAAATTCTTTGTCCCTTATGCAACACAAGATGGCATTATAAAACACTTATACACATTAGAAAATGAAATAATCACAGCATCAAACCCAATGTGAACTTTGCACTTGTAATGGATTCGCAGTATGGCCGCTGCCGCCACCGCGCATGCGCAGTATCAGCCGACAGTTTAGAAGCGGCGTCACAGATTTAACGTCATTACTCCTCCATATATTTCCTCCTTCCATGCTGTCAACAGACCACAAATGAAACAGAAACTACACCTGCAACAACACCGGCACAGAGGAGTGGTAGAATACCCCCAGTAGTAATCATAGTGGTGAAAAACTATCTGGAATTGAACAAAATCATTAAAGATCATCTCACAGGAGGACTGAAGGTAATCTACAGTGGGGATTCCTTGTAATATTTTGTGGACAAGAAAGAAGACCACAAAATTTTAACAGAATTCTTCAAACAAAACAATATTGCTAACATCAGTCATCAAATACCTGATGAAATACCTTTGAGAGTAGTTATCAAAGGACTCCCACCATCAGTTCCAACTGAGAGCATAATGGTTTTAAGCCACTAGTAGTGCAACAATTCAATTTTTTTAATTTTATTTTTTATTTTTATTTTTTAACTGCTTAACGTCTCTGAACAGCGAGGTCTTTAGAGACAGGAAAGGATGAGGGGCAAGGAATGGGAAGGAATTTGGCCAATGGACTTTTGATGGAAGGTTCCCGGCATTTGCCGGGAGTGATTTGGGAAACCATGGAAAACCAAAATCTGGTTGCCCAGACGGGGATTCGAACCGCCGTCCTCCCGAATGCGAGGCCAGAACGTTAACCGTTACACCACCACGCTAGGTCACCAATTCAAGAAGAGGGGTCAACAGACTAAGGAATTGATTCCACTAGCCACCTTCAGTGTTGCATTAAAACCAGGACGAGTAGCTGAGTTAATCTACAACATTCGCACTCTATTATATACAAGAATTAGAGTCGAACGCTATAACAATCTAAATGGACCACCTCAATGTAGCAAGTGCCAGCACTACGGGCACACTGCGAATTACTGCAACTTTCCGGCAAGGTGTGTAAAGTGCGCTGGTTTACATCTAAGCAGAAGCTGCCAAATCCCAAATAGCCAAAAGGCAAAATGCTTAAATTGCTCAGGTGATCACGCAGCCTCCTAGAGACGATGCCCACAATACCAGGAGATCGTGAAACCTACAAAGACCAACAAAAAAAGAAAATGAAGACTTGAGACTACTGAAGAACCGTCGAACCAAAAACTCAGGCGAAATGGAATTCAAAAACAAAAATCAGGATAAAACCAAATCTGGTAAGAAGCCAGAGATCCGCAAACAGAAGATTAGTGACTATCATTCCTTCGCAGAGACCCTGAAGCGCTCCAGAGGAGAGAACTACAAACCCCATTACACTGACCAAGATGAAGACTCAGATGACCCTTTAGACTTCTTAGACATGAAGAAAATTGTCTACACATTGAAAAGAACCATAAAAAATATAAACAGTTCAAAGGACAAATTCTCTAAACTGTTTGCCTTTATGGAAGGTGTTATGGCAATGCTCAAATAATGGTCATAAATCTACCATCGCAACGTGACCTAAGCATAACTGTATGGAATGTTAACGGAATTAAAATCAAGAAACTTGAACTTCTATAATTCGTCAACCGACATAATATTAACGTTATTCTTCTAACTGAAACATACTTAAAGCCTAATGACAAATTCAGACTATCAGGATTTCAGATACATCTCACTGACAGAATAGGCCAAAGGGGCGGCGGTACCGCCATTGCAATCAAGAAATCTATAACGCATACAGCCATCCAACCTTTAAACCTAATCGAATTAGAAGGTACAGCACTCAAGATTCACTCAAAAGAAGGGCACATCGTCTTAATTTCAGCATATCTTTCTCCAATGCAGAAATATCATTGAACATGACCTTGACGAATTACATTCGAAAGGAAACAAAATTATCATTGGTGGAGACTTAATCAGCAAACATACGACTTGGAACTCCCGCTTAATTAACCCAAAAGGCGAACTACTTCTCCATTTACTGGTAGGAGGAATATAGACGTCCTAGGACCTATGGAGCCGACATACATCTCTAATTCACAGCGAACACAACATGATGTTCTAGACATCGCAATAATCAAGAACATCACTCATCGAGTCCAACTCAAATCTATGTCGGATCTATAATCTGATCACAACCCGGTGTTATTAAACATCAGGAATTTTATCTTACTAAACCAGTCGCCAAAAAGCACCAAGGAGACAGACTGGAATTTTTTCTCAAGATTGTTCCACAACAAGATTAAGCCAAACGTCAACCTTTCAAAACCAGAACTGATAGAAAAGGCCATCAGTCATTTTACCAACGTCGTTAAGGAGGCTGACAGAAGAGCATCAATTACCACCATCCGCAACAATGAATATCAACAGAGACTACCTGATATTCTTGAAGATCTTAGTAATTTACGGAACCGCTACAGACTACTCTGGCAACGTTCCCATGATCTAGCCGACCACCGTAGGTATCGCTCACCGCCCGGCTGAAAGAAAGGAGCTCAGAAAGATGGGAGGAAAAAATGTCTCAACTCATGCTGGAGAACACAGAGGCGTGGCAATTAATCCAGGCTCTTAGAGAATCACGCGAAGCCACCTCTCTTATAATTGGCTCTGCAGGTCCGTGCTCTCATTTGGTAAAGCAGAAATCCTGCAGAACATTTTGCAGCTCAACATACAGTAGCAGATTATCAACTGGCCCTAGCTGACGAACTGGAGGTGACCACAATTACTCAACGAGTTGCAGAAAAACTTAGCAGACCACCTTCCGACCAACCGGAACTAACAACCCCCAGGGAAGTTAGAGCTGTAATAAGAAAACTAGCCACCAAAAAATCTCCAGGCAACGCCCACCTTAAGCTTTATCAAGAAAAGGGATTGTCCTACTTACCAGAATCTTTAACGTCTGCCTACTTCATTACTACTACCCAACAATATGAAAAACTGCAAAGGTCATCGCGCTTCCAAAAAGGGGTAAAGACAAGCAAAACCCAAGTAATTATAGACCGATTAGTTTACTGTCTGCTCCTTCCAAAATACTAGCGCGGTTACTGCTAAAAAGAATTAACACCAGTTTGGAGTTTGGACACACCATTCGACATGAACAATTTGGCTTTGAAAACCGTGTAAGAGCCACAACCCAGATAGTGTGACCAACGGAGCATATAAGCAAAGGCTTTAACTGAAAAAAAAAAAAACAACTGCTGCCGTTTTCGTTGACATCGAAAAAGCCTACGATAAAGGCTGGCACACTAAATTAATAGATAAACTTTATCATCAAACAGATATCCCGGAATGCTACATCGCACTTATTGCCAGCTACCTACAAAATAGACAAATCTTCGTACAAGTTGAAGGTCAAAAATCTGCAACTCACACAATTACTGCTGGAATCCCGCAAGGCTCGGTAATTGCGCCCACTCTTTTCAAAATCTACATTAACGACATACCCTTACCTCCTCACGTACTTATGGCTCAATTCACTGACGATACGGTCATCTACTCGACCGGAGGGAACCACACACGTAATATCCAAAACACTCAAAAGAGGTGCAGAGAAAATAAAGTCAAACTCAACCCGACGAAATGTTCTGCAATGTATGTATTCCTCAAGGAAAAGATCAGTACTACAAAAACAGCTTGAAACAATGGGCCACAAGCTTCCATGGGTGACAGAGACTCGATATATGGGCATAATACTTGACAGCAAACTTCTCTTTCGTCAACATGTGCTAGACCGGAGAAAAAAAAGGCTAGTATTGACAATGAACCTTGAACCGGTCCTGAGGAGTGACAACCTAAATCTATCAACCAAGATCCGTATTTACAAGTCAATCATTGTTCCTTTCATCTTATATGGTTGCCAAGCTTGGGGAACGACCAGCCACTCCAACAGAATGCACATTCAGAGACTGCAGAATAAGGCCCTGCGAATGATCACACAGGCAAGTTACTTCACTCCAACAGCGCTCCTCCATGACGTCACAAATATTCCATATATCCATACACAAATTTTTCAATCAACCGAAAAATTCTTCAACAGAGTAGAGGAAGCCCGCAAGGTTGCAAGACTAGGGTCTATAGGCACGGATGTACCTATGACCTGGCACAAATACAAGGTGCCATTAAGTATTATCGTGAACCCTGTGGATCCCTGAGTAAGTTGTAGCAAGAATGTTATATATATATATATATATATATATATATATATATATATATATATATATATATATATATATAAGAATGGGTTCCTATTAAGGTCCTACCGACCATAGCCTGGTTATTCCCTAAAGTGCAACACCAGTGAGTCAAAAACCATCAAATTGAACATACAGATTAAGCTACAAACAGTAGTGGGACTGTTCGCAAACACCATTGAGGTAGTGATACACAAATTAAGAAAAAAAATAAAACATGGAAGCCGCTTATTAGGAAGCTGCTTTTGGTGACGTATCGCTATCATGGAGGAAGGAAGGAATACCTCCATGATCGCTATTCAGCTACTTTTGAGGGCGTTATAGCTAAACGCTAAATAGCGATAATAAGCGGCTTTACGTGACGTCACTATTTCGCTATTTTTGTGGGGGTGGTCGCTATTTTCGTCACATCCGGTTTTTTTGACATTTCCGGCTATGTTCAACATGAGGAGAGCGTTTCTGAGCAGAGATTTTAATGGCTTGTCCACAGATATTAAATTGGAAAAAATAATTATATGCCAATTATAACGGTTAAAAAAACGGTTAGAAAAAAGAAGCAATAACTGAATAACGTATTACTGGAAAAAAGTTGTTAGCCCATCTCTACCATGAAGTAAACGCTGGCCGGAGACAATATTGTCTGAAGCGTCTGTGGGTACACCCATGCCGTGCGAGAATCCTCCCACTCCCTCGCCACGCGGAAGTGACGTAGCAATGACGATACGTGTAACTCCTTTGGTATTGTCTCTGGTATTGAATTGCAGCGCCATTACATTATGTGTTTGTTTTCATTGTCTCTGTTTGTTTTTGTCATGGAGGAACCTCCATGGTTTTTGTGTGTGATGGAGTGTGTTTATAAGAATTTAACGCTGAAAGAGTTACTCCTTCAAGACGGAGCACGTAATCTGTCGAAGTGCACGAAACAAGAACTAATTAGCAGGTGAGAATTCACAAGATCAAAGCGAATAATTTACTACACACGTTCCAAAATGCATATTATTTCATAAAATCTATATGTGAAGCCGTTAAACGTATGTAAAATGTAGAAATTTGGGGATTACTGGAGATCGCGATTCCGCCAGGAGTTGTCATTATAATACTAGAGTGTTCAAACGCAAGACTCCACTATAAATTCTTTCCTAAATTCATTTAACGGTTTCATACTGGTCCAGGCTGTATTACAACCTAATTTGTGTTTGAAAATAATGGCCCAGGCTGTATTACAACGGAATTACTGCTTGATAATAATACGTCTTGCGACTGACTACATCAGTATTCCAACGATATTACTATATGTTGTTGTAGCGGAATCGCGATCTCCAGTAGACCCGAAATTTGTTTGAAATATGGCTTAACCCTCTTGTCGGTTTTTCTCTACTCGCTTCTTGAACTGCTTGAAATTATTTTTAAAAATCTATGAATGTCTGAGTTTAGGCCAAAGTCTTTTATTCCTGTTTTTTTTTTTATGTTTTGCGTTGCATTTACAGGTTATAGAGGATAGAACAACTCCCAAACCTCAATAAAACATTATTTCAATTTGAGGTAGTGCTTCCGGAGGCAGTGTACTAATTTCCCGAAGATGGGTTTAATGAGATGTGTGCCGAATGAGATTTTATTCATTGAAGCTTTGTGTTCGGCTGCAACTACAAAGAATATGGATTATAGGGTGAAAATGGTGCTCAGTAGATAATCCAGACAAATTTATCAGGCTATGTGCCATCCATGTCCAGCTGGATCTGGGTGGTCTGTAACATCTAAACATGTTACTGCAGTAAGCTACAGCTTAGAACATTATCACTTGTGTGGCGAATCCAGGGAGCTTGTTTCCAAGATTAACCAGCCACAGGTAAGAGCTTGTTAAATTGAGCTTGTAGTATTAATTACTGTAATTTGCCTAAATGTGCATTATGTAAGTTTGAGAGTGTGAAATTTCTAGGTTTGTATATTGATCATAATTTAATTTGGAAAGTACATGTTTCTGACTTACTAAAGCGATTGGGAGCAGCCACATTTGCAATTCGTACAATTTCAGCTTTAGGTAATCTCCGTATGAGGCAGCTAGTTTATTTTGCTTATTTTCATTCCCTATTGTCATATGGAATAATATTCTGGAGCAATTCTACCCATAGAGATAAAGTGTTCAGAGCCCAAAAGTGTGTAATAAGAATTATGTGTGGGGTTAGCAATAGAACTTGATGTAGAGAGCTGTTCAAGAAGTTAGGGATTTTAACATTAGCGTCTGAGTATATATTCACATTAATGTCCTTTGTAGTCACAAATTATACTTTGTTTGAAACAAATAGTAAAATATACAATTATGGCACGAGAAGTAAAAATGATCTTCACAAGACTTAAAAGTCATTGTCATTTGTTCCAAAAGGGGTCCGATATTCAGGGATACATGAATTCAATATGCTCCCAACACATATTAAATGTCTAGTAGATGATAAGAATAAATTCAGGAAAAAATTGAAAGAATTTTTAATTGACAACTCCTTCTACCCTGACGAAGAATTTATTTCTAAGGTATCTAAAAAATAACTGCCAGTATCTTGTGTAAATATAGTTCACATAATTAATTTACGGGTCTACTGGAGATCGCGATTCCGCTACAACAACATATAGTAATATCGTTGGAATACTGATGTAGTCAGTCGCAAGACGTATTATTATCAAGCAGTAATTCCGTTGTAATACAACCTGGACCATTATTTTCAATCACAAATTATGTTGTAATACAGCCTAGACCAGTATGAAACCGTTAAATGAACTTAGGGAATAATTTATAGTGGAGACTTGCGTTTGACCACTGCAGTATTATGATGACAACTCCTGGCGGAATCGCGATCTCCAGTAGTCCCTAATTTACCATGTATGCTATGACTGTACATCTCGTGGTGTATGTATTTAGTTTGTTATGGATTTTTTTTAATGTACCATATATGCTACGACTGTTCATCTTCTGGTATATGTATTATTTTGTAATGGAAGTGTTTAATGTACCATGTATACTATGACTGTACATTTAGTGGTGTACTTATTATTTTGTTATGCAACTGTTAATCTGTAAATTGACAACTTTCCACATCCCACAGAGCCAGTCTCTTATATTGGGATCAATGGAAAATGAATGTATTGTATTGTATTTACTTTAATTTGCAGCAGTGGCCAATCAAAGTAGTTTGAGAAGAAATGTTCAAAGGTATGCTGCTTGCCATGGAGCCACAAAGCCCATTTACTTGCCCTTTCTTGGCACAACTCCTCCTGCAGTGATTCTGGACCATCAAACTGTACACTGGGAAGGGACCAAGCCAACAGTGTTGAATGGAATTCAGCCCAGTCAAAAATGATAACAGGATCAATGGTCTATTAAATATTGAGAACTGTGGAAGCAGGTAGTGTACTAAGTATGAACTGACATAATAATAAATATTTTAGCAGATTTCTTACTTACATAATTGTTGATCTAACTTTTATGTACTCATTTTAGAAACATTGTAAACTTGTTGCAACAAGTAATTTCTGTGAAGATCCAGCCAGGAGACAACTAAACCAAAAAAAGCCTAAAAAATGATCCATCTCTAAAACGTGGATTTAAGAAAAAAAAGTTTCCAGATCTTATGAGAACTCATGGGGTTGAAGGTTATGGTGTGATTTTTTTGCCTTTATTTTGATTTTGTTATTACAGTCTCAGCCACTGAGCCAAACTGTTATTTTGTGCTGTATTTTTGTGGTGTGAATAGATATAGTCATCTTCTGATTTTTTTTTTTTTTTTTTAAATGCTATTTATTTTTCCAACAGGTGTAATCATGTGGACTCTTCCAAAGTAAGGAGTGGGATTACTTTGGTGCTACTTCAGATAGCATTGCTGAGGATGGAAAGACCATAGTTGAGCTTAAATGCCCATACAGTGTGTGATTTGACAAACCATCACTATGCCTTTCTGTGCCCCCAAATGGAAAAGTGATGTACAAAAGATGATATGCGCAAATGCAGGCACAGCTGGTAGTGACTGGAATTGAAGATATGATTTTGTTATATGGACAACAAAGGGAATTGTTGAGCAGTGTGTTCTTTTAAATAGATCCTATAAGAATCATTTGATGAATGCTGTTACCCTCTATCATCATGGATTATTTTTGCCTCTTCTACAAGTCCAAGGTTCAAATTCTTGAAGATTGTCATAATTGTCTTTCTCACAACATATTTGTGAAAACATTATCATCATCATTAATAATTATTAATTCATAAAATGGGATGGAGCGAATGCTCTGGTGGCAATCTCCCTACACGCCCATCCTTCTCCCTTCCTCCTCCAACAACCTTTTGCCCTCAACCAATTTTTACTATGATGCAATAACAAGTTTATTTTGAAATGGTTGATTTTTATGAAAGAGCTATATTTTATTTATTTATTTTTAAAATATGTTTACCCTAATTTATATAATCACTATATCAAAATTATTAATTTTGTTATATTAAGCTATTGAGAAGACTGCCATTTTAGTCTAATATTTATAGTAATATTCATTTAAATTGCAGTGGAGTACATGTTCTGGTGTCAATTTCCCTACAACCCATCGTCCCCCTTCCCTGCCCACACCTACATCTGCCATCGCCAAATTTTAACTTTAAATTCTTTAAAGCTTTTGGTAAATTATTCATCATTTCTCTTGGTAACTTATTCCAATCCCTGACACTCTTACCCAAAAAAGAGAATCTTCCTACACCCATGGGCGTGAAATCGAGTGCCAGCTTGTTGTCATGGTCATCTTCTCTCTTCCATTCATTACGTTTAGTTCTTACACCATTATCTTTCCATGATTCATCACCAATATAGGACTTGTACACTCCCATGACCCTCTTAACCCTCCTCCTGTCTTGCAATGAATCCCATTCCAGCTCTTTTATCATATCTGTAACTAATTGCATTCTGTGGTAATTTCCAGAAACAAATCTATCAGCCCTTTTTAGTACCCTCTCTAATTCCTGTATTTGATACTCAAATGTGGGTCCCATACTACAATACCATATTCGAGCAATGGTCTGACCAAAGTTTTGTAAACCAATTCCTTTACATCTCTTGTAGAGCCCCTCATCACTCTCCAACAAGTGCAGAATTTTGAAATCTTTTCCTATTACCTGACCAATGTGTGCTGCCCAGTTAAGCTTGTTATCAAATGTAATGCCAAGATATTTACATTTCATGTCTTCAACAAGCAATTCTTTCACCAACCGTATAATCATAATCAACCTTTAGTTTTTTATTTGTGTAGGTATCTAATAACCTGGCTCTTAATCAACACAATTATCCATTAGAATAATGAATAGCAATGAACCCAATACACTATTGTGGGACTCCCATTTAAACTTCCACTTCTTTTGATACTGCATTTTCTACCCTAACTTTGTTTTCTACTTTTTAAAAATTCTTCTACCCAGCAAATCACTTTCTCATCCACTTCAATAGTTCTATTGTCTATTTATGCACACTCTGTCAAACGCCTTTGACAGATCTAGTGCTACACTATCAATTTGGTCTCCCTTGTCCATTTCATCTAAAATATCTTGCATATATCCCACCAACTAAGATTCGCATGAATATCCTTCCCTGTACCCATGTTGCCTACTTGAAAACCACTTACGTTCCTCACATATATTTCTGATGTGGTTGCATATCAATCTTTACATTAATTTACCTACCACTGATGTCAAACTGATTGGCCCCTAATTTTTGACTCTATTTCTCACCCCTCCTTTATGTACCAGCACTACTATCATACTTTTCCAGTCCTATGGTAAGCAGCAAGTATCCAGACTCAGTTTAAATAATATTTCAAGATAAGGTACAATGTCACTCCAGCTATCTTTAAGATATCTGTAGTAATATTATCTACACCAGCCCCTTTATTTTTTCAGCTTTCTTATTTCCTTCGTAATGTACTCTGAATGAATGTTATGGAATTGTTTAATGTACCATGTATGCTATGACTGTACATCTACTGGTGTACTTATTATTTTGTTATGCAACTGTTTAGCTGTAAATTGACTACTTTCCACATCCCACAGAGCCAGTCTCTTATATTGGGATCAATGGAAAATGAATGTATTGTATTGTATTCAATTTTTTTGATCTGTTCATTTTAATTGTGTTGTTAAGCTTGTTCTCCGAGTTAGATCATGCCATTTCTGATTCATTCTCGTTAATGCTCTCTCTACACCAAACCCTCATTATGGCACAAATCTTGTTTGTCTTTATGGAAGGAACATTTTGTACATGTTCTTTGTGATAATATTGTGTCCTATTCATGTGATCTCAATTTTAAAATTTTATTATTGTTTATAAAAAAAAGATTTGTTTCTCTATTAAGTAGTAATTTTAAAAGTTGACAACTCCCTCAGAACCTGAATCTTTTTGCATAGTCACTAACTTGAGTGGATGGATTTGATATTTATTTTAAATATTGGTTAATCATTTTGTATTGCTTAATTATATAGCCTAAATGGTTGTGTTTATTATTTTGTGTGAACATTGCTGCAGAGCGCAATTAGTAACTGATATCATAATAGAGCTAGATTTTTTTAAACATTGGAAGACAGCAGAGGTTTCAAGAGAGTACTGGGAGTGTACAAGGTATGAGGTGTTGAAAGATATTGGTGAAAGAATTTAGAGTAAAGCATGGAAGGGAAAATATGATCATGACCACAAGCTGGCACTTAATTTCTGTAAAATTTTCTTTCGCACATAAGGGATCAGAGATTGGAATAAATTACCAAGGTAAATGATGATTAATTTACCAAAAATGCTCACAGAATTTAAAATTAAATCTGTAAATAGCTTCTTATCAAAATATGCTTGTCCTAGGGTACTTGTTATACTTTATTATACAATAATTTCTGTAACAACTTATTTCTGAGATTTTATAATTTTTGTACAACAGAAAAAAGAGGTAACTGTAAATACAATAAATACTCCATATTGTAAACCACAATTGTTTTAATTGGTAATTGAAGTTGTGAAAAAACCTGTAAATAAAGTTGATGTAGTTTTTAATACATAACTGTGTTTCAAGCATTCATAAAAGAAATTGGAACTGAGGAAACTTGAATTTTTCTTTTTATAAAGGCTCATATACAATTAAAAACCTAAAGTTTAAAATGTTAGAAACAGTGGTGGAAATCAAACTGCTATTTGTTTGACGTTACAAATGTTGAAAATAATGTAAAATATCTTATTTGCAAGAGGACATGTCTATGTTGGCATTGCTTGAGGTAAAATAGCGTATATCACTTTTTTCACCACAGTATGCAGATTTGCGATAACCCTGCTAGTCATTTGGACCTTATGACACTCTGAAAGGTGTAATGTTAAGAGTGGCTCCTTTTGCTTCCAAAAAATCAAACATTAAAAACCCTTGTCAATAACAATAAAATGTCCTCCTTTTAAAAGCTCAAGGAAGCCTGATAACTCTACCATTTGAGGATCAGTTGTTGCTCCACCATATAAATGGGAACAATATAAAGCTACTCCAAACTCACTAATACCTACTAGTGCTTTGAGAGTATGAAATACCTTTGTAATGTGAGTATGTTCCTTGACCATGGTCAGGGTAACCACTACTTTGTATTGGAATCTCAGTACAATCAATAACAATGTTTTATTCTCCATCCACCTTTTTGTACATTGCCTAAAAATTTAATTCTTTGAAAGCATTATACACACAGGTGGGAAAAGTTAACTTCGTTAATGGTTAATCCACTACTTAAAAAGTTAACTTCAATAATCGTTAAAGCGTTACATTTTTGCAAAATTAGCGCAAGTTTAAGTTAACCATTAAAAGTCAACCATCCAAGAGTGGAACAGATGCTTATGTGTTGTAATAGGTATTACTGCAAGCAATACCAAGGTGCTATGTACCATGAAGTGAATCAATAATACATCTACCAAATGTCATTCTGGAAATGAGTTTTTACTGGGGTTCAGCGTTTTCACCAGATTCTCAAATGTATCGGATTCTTCAGCATGTAGTGGAATCTTGTTGTCAACAAAAAGGATTGCAGTACATCGCTCCACATCAGCTTGTAATATGATGGTCCCGGTAGCTATGATACCAAATTTTTGTTGACGTAAACTTTTATTAGCAGATTGCGATGAAAACCAATCAATCCTGCTGCTATGTATATCAGAAGAAGCCACAGCACTTGAAGGCTTTGAATTATTTTTCTTTTTTTCCCAATTAGTTGGCTCTGTTTTTACTTTTTCTTCAAACAATTCATACCTATTTGGATATATGCAAAGGCTAGATATGTGTGCCTTGATTGTAGAAAGTTTAGGAAAACGCAGTTTGAATGAATAAATCAAATGTTTCAGTCTAGATTTAAGTGCAACATAAACGCATAAATGTGGCCTAGGATTTTTAATATTCTAGTTGCTGTTGTTAGCATTGCTGCTTTCACTAACTGATTGAAGAGCTAAAGTTTCAATTACGTAATCATGTAACGAATGTCAAGATTAACTTATTTCACTAACAAATACCAAACCAGTTACAACTAAAAAAAGATAGATTTTCAAAACCTTCTTTCCTAGTATAAAATAGCATGGTAGCAGTAATGGCAAAAAGAACTAGGAAATAAAATTCAAATACCCGTCTGGCATTGAGATCTCGATTTAAAATGTTCAAAATGTTTCCAGGCAAACGCCAGGATGACTGCTGCAAGAAGCAATGGCTGCATTTGTTGCTGTTCTTGTCCCGAAATCTCCTCCGTCATTAATAAGGTCGACGGCAATGAAGCGTAAAGCCATAATAATTAAGAATAGTTAAAGTATAAAACAGAAGAGTGTATGTGCGTTTTAAAGAGGAGAAATTATATTTTTAACATACTATCAATCCATATCACCATAACTGAAATTCTTAAATGTGGAGAAAGTTCTTTCTTTGTAGTAAAAATAATGTACTTCATAGAAGGTAGATCCTTCATTCGTCCTTCACGAAACCACATTACAGCCTAATATACTTTTTATTGACATCTCAATAATATAATTTGGTTATTTTAAAAACATTATTCGTTATTGGGTCGGTTCAGCAGTCATAGAAAATTCTCATTCCCTTTATTTGTAGCACTCATTGTATGTAGCATTTAACATTAATTTACAGACCGAAACGGTAGTTATAACATACTGTTATCATTTTGTAAGCGATTCCAACCTAGTAGTCAGGGGGGGGGTCTAGGGGGCTCAAGCCCCCCCCCAAAAGCATCTAAGTCCACCCCCGACATTGTATTTTTGGAGACTTTTTTTTTGTTTGTTTAGCTTTACGGATTCGGCCCGAGGAGGCTATAAAGACTACCCCATGGCCGACTCAAGCCCCCCCCCCAAAAAAAACCAAGATCAACTGAAGGCAAGCCCTCTGAAACAAAATTCTCTCAAGTCAAGCCCCCTCCCCCAAAAAAAAAAAAAAAAAAAAAATCCTGGATCCGCCCCTGCTAGTAGTATTCCTGTCAAAACATTTAACAGTTACCAAATTTCTATTTTACATTATGTAGTCAAGATTCCAATGAAGGAAGATGTAAATCCATCTTGGGTATGACGAGAGAGATGTCCGAAGTCAAAATGAAACGAAATATACAGGCGAGTTGCGCTATAGGTCTATTTCATTGTTACGCTAAAATAGATTGAAATTACTTGCTTTACGTGTCCCATATATGTATCATAGAAACCGCTGGAGTAGATAACGTATATTGGATGTCAACACGGCAGTATGGAAAATATTTATCGACAAGACAGGTTCATAAAATAGAAACATGCTCAAAAAGTAATTTTTTTCACTTTTGCTCCAAGTAGTACAATTACTTGACAGTAATTACATAAAAGCTTTCATTGGGAAGCAAACCTGACCGGTAGCGTGGTTTGCGTCCTCGCGAATACGGGCGAGTTGCTGTATAGATCCATTTAATCGTTACGCTAAAATAGGTTGAAATTACTTGCTTTTCGTGTCCCATATGAGTGTCATAGAAACCTCTGGGGTAAATAACGTTTATTCTAAGTCAACACGGCAGTACAGAAAAAGAAAAATTAACGGCTAGTGTACTTATTTCGTTTTTCCTTAACTGCGAGTTCCATTTTTTCTTCGTGTTTTGAATTGATTGTACCTATTTGCTGGTGGTGGTATCTAGTGATGGAATTATGAAGTACTGAAGAAGAGTTATTCACTTGTCTAATTTGCAACCAAAGATGTTACACGTATCGTCAATGTGACGTCACTTCCTCATGCCCGTGGGAGTGGGGGGATTTTTCGGCTCGGCATCGGTGTAATACCCACAGACGCACGTATATTGTCAATTTTTTTTTTTTGTAGACTTCTCTAAATATGTTACAACCATGGAGGAAGGAATTATATGGAGGAGAAGTGACGTTAAATCGGTGAAGCAAGCACTAAACTCTCCCGCATGGTGGCAGCACCGGCAGCGATCATATGGCGCTTCCCAAAAATTAAGGTGTTCACATTGTGGTAGATGCAGTGATTATTTCATTTAGTATTGTGTATATAAGTGTTTAAAAAAATGCCAGCTTGGTTGCGTACGGTTGCACAAATAGGCCAGACAGGAAAGAACCTGGAATATCATTTCATAAGTAAGTTGAATTGTAATTATCGTTGTTGAAGTGAGCGGTAGACAACCGCAAACTTTGCAGCACGTCTATAAATATTTAGTCATAGCTCTCACTGGGATGACTTTGTTCTCAAATTTTTCTTGGTGTAGTGTAGAAAATCAGCAAACTTGCTATTTTGCACATAATAGACTAGCATTATTTTTTAACGAGTGTTTTAAAATGAGATTTAAAGGGGCGTGTTTTACTTCGCGATTCAGTGAATTTACTATTACGATTTCTTTCGTCACGTTGCTGATTATACTGACAATGGATGATGAAATTAACTGTTATGTGAGAAGCTGTGAGTTTTATTAATTTTTTAAATAGCTATTTCAGGCCATTGACTTAGGTTATTTTTAAAGCTTCATATAAGACTTGTTTCTGTTTGTAAATACGTCTATACCTATTTTTTACCGATTTTGAAATCTTTCTCATCTATTTATGTCGAAACAGGTTCATGCAGAAATAAAAATGGGCTTCATAAATAAAGAAGTTATTGGCCTTTGAACAAAATCAATTTGGGGAATGTGTTTCTAATTTAGTCTCTTTTTTTTGTACAACATTCTCCCCCCCCCTCCCCCCCGTATCTAAATCTAACTGAGAGATAATTTTTTTACAATTGTCCTAATAAGTAGGGTTGTGAAATTAGACAAACACATCTTGATCAAGAGAATGTTCATTAAGGTGACTGAATAAACATTTTATTTCTGGTACCAGCCTACAAAATGTCTGGGTTGCTCATCCCTAGAGTGGGTCCTCTTACTTTTTTCTGGTCTAGGACACATTTCAGACTAACCACAAGTGGTAGTAATAAAACTGAAATATCCATTCTGCATGTCAACCATGTAATCATTGTGGCTTTGACAGAATTAATTTTTGGTCCAGCCTGCATCCAACCTAAACCCCTCAATTTGGATGTTGTATATCCCCCAAACTAAGCAAGATATCGAAAACATTTATTCCTTATTATCGAGTTTTTTCGTCGTGTTACATAAGAATCCATCATTAATTTGACTTTTGCGAAATTTTTCTTCTGCATTTCAACTCAAGACACCTCACTTTTGAGACAGTATATCTCGAGAACTAGGTGAAATATCGAAAAATTTTACTCTTTATTTTTTATTTGTCTCGTCTTTTTAAATAAAAATTCATCATAAAATTTGACTTTGAATAATTTTTTCTTCTGAATTTCAACCAAAACCATTTCACATTTGAGACAGAATATCTCGAAAACTAAGCAGGATATCAAAAAATTTATTCTTCATTTTTTATTTGTCTCATCGAGTTACATAATAATCCATCACCAGATTGCGGCGTCACGTTTATCCTAGAGTCCCCTTGAGGTGTTTGTACATATTCCCCGTGTTTGTTGGGAAGCGGTCAAGCCCCCACCACTCCGGCCATGCCCCCCCCACTCCTCCGCCGGCCTGCTTCACTCCCATGCGTGGTAAAGGTCTCTTGCGTCGTCTCCATATTATTCCTTTCTCCATGGTTACAACAGTGTCACCGACACATAGCTCCGCCCACCGAATACCAAGGTTTATTATATGAACTGCAACCATATTTTAACATGAAATGTCTACTATCAAACTGCTCACAGGCGTTTAACATCACCTTCGACGCGATAAATTGACGAAAATTTGATATTATTTTGATTGTCTGTTGTCTACTTAAGGCAGAGATATTATACAATTACAAAGATGATCAAAGACAAGTTCAATGTGAAGCGCGAAAATACCAGTTTTTGAAATATTGTTATTGCTGTTGTATCGTCTGTGGTCTTTAATCCTTTAATGCACCCATTTGTCTCTGTAGTTACACAGGTATATGCATTGTTTATTATTTTGTCCCTAGGTACTTGGGATTATGTGCAGTTGATCTTTTATGTGGTGGCCTTTTTTATTTTTCCCGCTCTGTTTAGTATAATAATTTACTATCATCTTAATACACCTGGTTTTAATATTAGTGTAACCACTAGACGAGAATTACTGCGAATGGCATGCAGTAAAATTGCTTGTCGTTAAGGAGGCGGGTTTAGCGGGTGACATTAGTTGAAGTAGTGGAGCACATTATCGAAAGCAATTTCCCTTCTCACCTACATTTCCATTTCATGTTTTTATATCTAAAATTAGTTGGTTGCATTATCGCCATCCTTCTAAGGTTGTTTATATCTTATCTATTTCGCTTATGTGCAAGATAAACTGATAGTGGCCTTAGTAAGAGATAACATTACATCCAGCAATTTTTTGCATTGTTCAAGAGTTTTATGAAACTGATGGACCATTAGATAAATTAGTCATATGTAATTTCCATGTTGGCATTTTCTTTACACGCCTACTTTCCCATTTAATTTTCTTTTTTCCTTTTTAAATTAAATTTATTGAGTGGAATTTCATTATACTGTTGCTCACCGCGAATTTTTAATTTTTTCATATTTTTGTTAAAATGTTAAGCTTTTACCTACATAAAATATCTGTAAAGAAAATTTGGAGGATTACGAGTATAAGATATGATAGGAACTTCTTACAGCTTGGGGTATTACAATGTAAAATGATGTTTTATAGTGGAATATCACTTGTCATTTTGGTCAAGGCTGTATTACAACCTAACCACTTACTACACTAAACTTTTTGCTTGAAAATCAAAACGTGATCTATAAAAAGTAAATAAAATTCAATATTATATCTGGGTGTCTTTCCATCTCAAATCTACT
>CM061919.1:17959197-18052012 GCA_031002005.1 Vandiemenella viatica
CGGTTAGTAGTTCGCACAGCACAAATTATCACGATTAATTTCATCGAGCAATTTCAGTGTTAACTTAAACGTGAGTAATGCATGCAGAATACCATATTCACTGTGTCGCGATGTAAACATGACCCGTTTAAATTAAATTTCCAACATTTGTCTACAATAAGGCTAGCTTTTCAGGTGCAAAATAGTAACATATGCTAATTGTCTACACTACACCAACAAAAATTTGAGAATAATATGATCCTATTGAGAGCAATGAATAAATTTATAGCGAGTGGCACTAATGTTGCGGTTGCCTGTCAGATATTTCAAGAACGATAATTACAATGTGACTTACTTATTAAACGCTATTCCAGGTTTTTTCCTATCTCGTCTGTTTGTGCAACCATATGCATCACAACTTGGCCTTATAGAAAACTTTAGAATATTAGAAAATGAAATATTCTCAGCAGCTGACACAGTGCAAACAGCCCAATGTTTTGGTACTCCTACGATGTCCGCCGCTCAGGCACAGTTTTTTCACGAGGTTTCACGGATTTCACGTTATCTCGTCTCCATATATTCCTTCCTCCATGGTTCAACCATGGAGGAAGGAATTATATGGAGGAGAAGTGACGTTAAATCGGTGAAGCAGGCTCTAAACTCTCCCGCATGGCGGCAGCAGTGGTATTGCGCTTCCAAACATTGCGATGTTCCCAGTATATCCCGAAAACTAAGCAAGATATCGAAAAATTTTATTCTTTATTTTCGATTTGTCTCGTCGTGTTACATAAGAATCGATCATTAAATTTGACTTTTGCGAAATTTTTCTTCTCTATTTCAACTCAAGAAACCTCACTTTTGATACAGTATATCTCTAGAACTAGGTGAGATATCGAAAATTTTTATTCTTTATTTTTCATTTGTCTCGTCTTTTTAAATAAGAATCCATCATCAAATTTGACTTTAACCAATTTTTTCTTCCGAATTTCAACCAAAACCATTTCACATTTGGGACAGAATATCTCGAAAACTAAGCAGAAAATCAAAAAATTTTATTCTTCATTTTTTATTTGTCATATCGAGTTACATAATAATCCATCACCAGATATCGGCGTCACCTTTATCCTAGAGTCCCCTTGAGGTTTTTGTACATATTCCCCGTGTCTGTATGGAAGCGGCCATGCCCCCTCCACTCCGGCCATGCCCCCCCACTCCTCCTCCGCCCTGCTTCACTTCAATGCGTGGTGAAGGTCTCTTGCGTCGTCTCCATATATTTCCTTCCTCCATGGTTCAACATGAGAAGATCGTTTCTGAGCAGAGATTTTAATGGCTTGTCCACAGATATTACATTAGAAAAAATAATTATATGCCATTTATAACGGTTAAAAAAACGGTTAGAGAAAAGAAGCAATAACTGAATAACGTATTACTGGAAAAAAGTTGTTAGCCCATCTCTACCATGAAGTAAACGCTGGCCGGAGACAATATTGTGATTTTTTTTTTGTAGACTTCTCTAAATACGTTACAACAGTGTCACCGACACATAGCTCCGCCCACCGAATAGCAAGGTTTATTATATGAACTGCAACCATATTTTAACATGAAATGTCTACTATCAAACTGCTCACAGGCGTTTAACATCACCTTCGACGCGATAAATTGACGACAAATTTGATATTATTTTGATTGTCTTTTGTCTACTTAAGGCAGAGATATTATACAATTACAAAGATGATCAAAGACAAGTGTAATGTGAAGCGCGAAAATACCAGTTTTTGAAGTATTGTTATTGCTGTTGTATCGTCTGTGGTCTTTAATCCTTTAATGCACCCATTTGTCTCTGTAGTTACACAGGTATACATATTGTCTCTGCAGGTATATGCTTGTATTGTGTCTGGGTATATGCATTGTTTATTATTTTGTCCCTAGGTACTTGGGATTATGTGCAGTTGATCTTTTATGGGGTGGCCTTTTTTATTTTTCCCCCTCTGTTTAGTATAATAATTCACTATCATCTTAATACACCTGGTTTTAATATTAGTGTAACCACTACACGGGAATTACTGCGAATAGCATGCAGTAAAATTGCTTGTCGTTAAGGAGGCGGATTAAGCGGGTGACATTAGTTGAAGAAGTAGTGGAGCACATTATCGAAAGCAATTTCCCTTCTCACCTACATTTCCATTTCATGTTTTTATATCTAAAATTAGCTGGTTGCATTATCGCCATCCTTCTAAGGTTGTTTATATCTTATCTATTTCGCTTATGTGCAAGATAAACTGATAGTGGCCTTAGTAAGAGATAACATTACATCCAGCAATTTTTTGCATTGTTCAAGAGTTTTATGAAACTGATGGACCATTAGATAAATTAGTCATATGTAATTTCCATGTTGGCATTTTCTTTACACGCCTACTTTCCCATTTAATTTTCTTTTTTCCTTTTTAAATTAAATTTATTGAGTGGAATTTCATTATACTGTTGCTCACCACGAATTTTTAATTTTTCATATTTTTGTTAAAATGTTAAGCTTTTATCTACATAAAACATCTGTAAAGAAAATTTGGAGGATTACGAGTATAAGATATGATAGGAACTTCTTACAGCTTGGGGTATTACAATGTAAAATGATGTTTTATAGTGGAATATCACTTGTCATTATGGTCAAGGCTGTATTACAACCTAACCACTTGCTACACTAAACTTTTTGCTTGAAAATCAAAATTTGATCTATAAAAAGTAAATAAAATTCAATATTATATCTGGGTCTTGGGTCTACTGGAGATCGCGATTCCGCTACAACATATAGTAATATCGTTGGAATACTGATGTAGTCAGTCGCAAGACGTATTATTATCAAGCAGTAATTCTGTTGTAATACAGCCTGGACCATTATTTTCAACACAAATTAGCTTGTAATACAGCCTGGACCAGTATGAAACCGTTAAATGTACTTAGGGAAGAATTTATAGTGGAGTCTTGCATTTGACCACTGCAGTATTATGAAGACAACTCCTGGCGGAATCGCGATCTCCAGTAATCCCTGGGTCTTTCCATCTCAAATCTACTAACAGTCTGAACCTTGACCTCTCAGATTTGGTTAATGATATACCCACCATCACTAGTTTAAATTTGAAATTTCAAATTTTTCTGACTTTTGGTTTTTGAGTTTCAAGGATTTAAAAATCCAAAGAACGACTGGTTTTGATCGATTTATGATTGTTTTAAAATGATGTAGCTAAAACACTGTACAACCTAGATCTCTCAAACTTGCAACATTGTTTTCCTCTAAAAATTCCCTTCAATTTGATATGTAACATGACTATGCTACATAAATCTGAAAATTTTAAAAAAAATCTAATTTGTTTTTGGGGATTACTGGAGATCGAAATCCCGCCAGGAGTTGTCATCATAATACTGCAGTGGTAAAACATTTAAAGGTTTCATACTGGTCCAGGCTGTATTACAACCTAATATATGCTTGAAAATAATGGTCCAGGCTGTATTACAACGGAATTACTGCTTGATAATAATACGTCTTGCGACTGACTACATCAGTATTCCAACGATATTACTATATGTTGTTGTACCGGTAGCGGAATCGCGATCTCCAGTAGACCATGTTTTTGGACATTTCCAAAATACGTACTATCGGATTTTTTTAATAAAAATTATATGAGTTGTCTAGTCTAACTGACTACATCCATGCAAAATTTGAAGATGGGATCTCAGTGGGTTCTTGTATAAAAAAATATTTTACTACCAGAATACATGCTAGTGAGGTGAAAAGCAGACTATTTCTAGGTAGGCCTACATAATTCTAACAGACTTACATTATCAAGTTAGCCTTTTTATATAACATTACCCTCTTATTGTTTGTTAATTCATTAAATGATATTTTAATACCAGAATATATAATATAAAAAAATAATAACTTAAGTATCTTAAGATGTTATATGACATTCACTTTTTATTATAAAAAATCTTAAGATTTTCAAATACATTAAAACGTGTATGAAATAATTAATGCAAAGAATATTGCTAGATTGGGCATTCACAACATTCAGGTAGGAGTGTATCCAGTAGTATAGAGAAACAAGTTGTAACTTGAAAGGAATGGCACATTCTGCAGCCTGTTTTCATTTCGCAACTGGTAACTGTGTTCATGCCCCAACATGCACTGCATTGGAGATTGGATCCACTGAGTCCAGCCAGTTGTCTGGGTGACTCAGTAGAGTAAACACAAGCTTATGAGTGCTTTATATTGTACTGTTTTTAGTGTAAAGTTGTCCAAGTGATCTAGTATACAGAAGTGTAGTCTTAGTATACGCCGTGCCCGTGTATGTGGTAATATATCAAACATAATAAAATATGAGTATTTACTACATTTATTTTTTCTAGAATTTTTCAAATAATAGAAATGTAGTTTAAGTTGTATATATTTTTACTTTTTGATAGTAGATTTTCCTAACTTACAAAAATGGCATCACAAAAGAATTGGGTGATTATTTCTGCTAAATGTTGTAATCCTTTTAAAGTTGAACAACATAAGAATGTCCATGTACAATCACTAAGAAATGTAACAGACTGGATGTGCTCTCTAGACTTAGGAATCATTAGTGGCATGAAAATATGTGACGCATGTAGGAAAAAGATTAGTGACACACACAAAACAGAAGATGAAGTTTTACCTTCTGGTAGTGAACATTTAAATGATTCTTTTACTGATCCTCAATCTTCCTTAGAATATTTGAACAAGTCACTGGAACTCGTGGTTGAGTCACCACTAAAGAAGAAAATGATTACTGTACCTTGATAAACTTGATAAAATAATGTCTAGCTTAGAAAAGAACTTAATACCAGAATTGAGCCAAGAAGAAGTTATTATTGAACATTCCACAGATGTATCAGAGATGATTCAACAATTAAATAAAAGTTTGCTCAACAACAAAAAGAAGTGAAAAATCGGTGGTTTTGTCTATCTTACTTATGAGTTGGAGCTGTCAGAAAATAGAAGAAGAATTTGGAGTGACAAATTACTTGGCCCATGCAGTAAAATTGTTGGTAAGAGAAAAAGCAATTTTGTCAAATCCTAATCTTAAACCTGGAAGAACTCTAAATGAGAATATTGCTGACTCCGTAAAAGACTTCTACAATTCTGACGATGTTAGTAGAATGATGCCGGGGAAAAAAGATTGTGTGACCATAAGGAATAAAGATGGGAAGATCAAGAGGCTAGTGTTGGCAAATTTGCAAGAAATATACCAATTATTTAAGGAAAAGTTCCCAGCAAACAAAAATGGTTTTTCCAAGTTTTGCGAATTGAGATCAAAGAACTGTATCCTGGCTGGAAAAAGTGGCACACATACTGTCTGTGCGTGTACCTTACATCAAAACATTAAGCTAATGATGGATGGTGCTAAAATGCAAAATTTTGTTTTTGATGGAGATGAAACTGCTTTGAAATCTTATCATTCCTACATGGTCAAGATGATGTGCAATCCACCATCTCAACAATGTTTTATGGATATTTGTAAAGAATGTCCTGGTGTCTCTAGACTTTAAGATCTATTGAATGTAAATGATGATATTATTGATGAAGTTACCTACAAACAGTGGGTAACGCTAGATAGGTGTTTGATGGAAACTGTAGTAAAATGTACTGATGACTGTATTGATGAGTTTTTGGACACACTAACTAAGGTCAAAACTCATTCATTTATAGCTAGTCAGTAGGAAGAATACTACAGCGAAATCGAGTACAATTTAACTGAAGGCCATGTAGTAGTCGACTGAGATTTTGCAGAAAACTACTCTTTCGTTGAACAAGATGAAATACAATCATTCCACTGGACTACCACCCAAGCTACACTGCATCCTTTCATCATATATTATAAATGGGAGGGAAAACTAAAACATCTGCAGTATGTCTTCATATCAGATTGCCTGGAACATTATACAGTCGCTTTCTATGCATTCCAGAAAAAACTGCAAGAAATCATAAAGCAAACTTTGCCTTTTGCACTTACAAAGATTAGCCTACTTATGTTTCTGATGGCAGTGCTACACAATATAAAAATAAGAAAAACTTCCTTAATTTGTGTTTGTATAAAACTGATTTTGAAGTTGAGGCAGAGTGGGAGTTCTTTGCAACATCGGAACATCCGATGGCAAGAGTGCCTGTGATGGCCTTGGCTGAACTGTTAAATGGCTATCTGCTAAAGCCAGCTTACAAAGGCCATATGACCAGAAAATCTTAACACCCAAATCACTTTATGTATTTGCCATGGAAAACAAAAAAAACATTGACTTTGAATATTGCACAACAGAAGACTATGAAGAGAACAAAGAATACTTACTTCCTCGGTTTAGTGAATCAAAAGCGGTTGTGGGAACACAAAAGTTTCACTCATGGAAACCCCACACAGAGAGTCAAATTACTGTCAAGTCTTATCATTTTAGTCTTGATGAGTCTCTTGAATATGTGACAACAGTGTACCAAATAACACCGTCAGATATGGAAAATATTGCTGCTGGTTTTGTGGCAGTAACATATGACTCTTGGTGGCTAGGTTGCATTGAAGAAAAATATAATGACATGTACCGAATAAATTTTTTTACACCCGAAAGGTTCAGCCCATTCTTTTTATTATCTACAATCAGGAGATTTAATTAGATGTCCCGGGAAATACTCTTTTACATACAGTGGATCCAACTACACCTATGGGAAGAACCTACACTTTAAGTGCTAAAGAAATGAAGTTGTCTTCTCTTGCTTTGGAAAAATATCTTAAAAGATCAAAAAGACGTGTTCAAATTATGTTAGGCCTACCCTCACTAAACACTTAATTGTATGAATACTATGCGTATTAACTTTGTAAATAGCAATTATTATTAGAAATACAGTTCTATCCACCCAAATATCAACAAGTTAATCTTTTCCCCAAGTGAAATTACTTTTGCCAATTTCTATTATAAGGAACTTGTTGTAAATGATTACAAATAACACTGGAAAACCAAGAAAAAGATAATCTCTGCCATTTAAAACTAAGGATGAAGGTGAGCGGCTTTATTCAAAATTTAACTTTTAGCATGTATATTACCAATTAAAATGTGTTCACTTCCTTCTGGTGTATAGTTAAAAGAATCGTGAAAATTAAATTAAAACATCATTTAATGAATTAACAAACAGCAAGAGGGTAATGTTACATAAAAAGGCTAACTTAATAATTTAAGTTTGTTAAAATTATGTAGGCCTATCTTGGTATTCATAGCCTAGAAATAGTCTGCTTTTCACCTCACCATAGCACCTGGCAGTAAAATATATTTTTTTATATACAAGAACCCACTGAGATCCCATCTTGAAATTTTGCATGCATGTAGTCAGTTAGACTGGACAACACACATAATTTTTATAAAAAAATCTCAGGGTATGTATCTTGGAAATTTAAAAAAAAAAATGATTTTTTTTTTAAAATTTTCAAATTTAGGTAGCATAGTGATGCTACATATCAAATTGAAGGGAATTTTTAGAGGAAAACAATGGTGCAAGTTTTAGCTTTCTAGGTTGTACAATTTTTGAGCTACAACTTTTTAAAACAATCATAAATTTGTCAAAAACAGTCATTTTTTTGATTTTTAAACCCTTAAAACATAAAAACCTAAAATCAGAAAAATTTGAAATTTCAAATTTAAACTAGCGGTGGTGGGTACATTACCTGAATAAAAAATTCATCCAAATCTGAGAGGTCAAGGTTCAAATCATATAGTAGAATTGGTTGATTTGACATGGAAATGACCCATCTGTCTCCTCTACATTATGTCATGTATGGGTCACCCTCACTTCCAGTTGTTCCAGTCAACTCCCTTGTGCCTCTACATCTTTCTTTGCATGGTCTATCTATTATTATTACTCGGCGATGGGTGGCAGAGGGTGCGTTACACCAGTTCTAATGTGTAACCATTTGTGCATAGGAAGGGTTATATGGGATATGGCAGGAGGTGCCCATGGTCTTTTTTTTTTTTAGGAAAGTCATTGAAAACTCAGATCAGGATGGCTGGAGGGGTTTATAGAAACCTACTGCTATTGGAATCTAAGTTCTTTCCTTTGATACCTCCTTCCTGTTCCACTCCCTAATAGCTTGCGGGAAAAAAAAAAAAGCATAGAAATGAATCAGTTCTGGCCCTGATTAAGCTTATTTTCTTGGTAATTCCTAGATATAAATGTAGCTGGTAGTAATATGTATTTGCTGTTATCTTGAAGTATGTCAATCAGCTTCTGCCGAAGGCAATGCATTTCGTGTTCCCAACCCAGTTCATTCAACGTTGCACTTACGCTTTCCCTCCAGCAGTACATACCTATAACGAATTGGTGAGCTTTTCTTTGGACCTTCTCCAATGCATCCATTAACCACTTTTGATATGAACCCCATACAGAACAATATTCTAAGTGAGGACGTGCCAGAGACCATGGTCTTCAACTAGGTCATCTTCATTTCCAGTTTTCAAGGGTGCTATTCTCAGCATTCTCTCCTCCTTCATTCTCATTACATGCTCCAGTCATTACAATCTTTTCTTCATTAATGTCTACTAATGCTTGACCTTTAAATCTCTGTCTGATGTTTCCATTTTTGATTCTGTCCTTTCATGTGACATTCTCCGACTGTCTCAGAAATCTCATCTCTGTTACCATAATACTGCAGTAGTCAAACACAAGCGGTGGCTTGAAATAATTTTCAAAGTACATTTAATGTTGCCATGTCCAGAACTAACTAATTTCTGCTTAAAAATAATGGCCCAGGTGCATTACAATGAAATACTGTCTAAAAATAATACGTCTTGCGAACGACAACAGCAGAATTATGACATAATTAGTGAATGTTGTAGCGGAATCGCAATCTCCAGTATACCCGATTTTGGCTTCCTTTCTTCTGTTCCACCTGCAGATTATATCCTTTATGCGAGGACAGAACTGTCTTTTCAGTCTCATTTCCTTTTCATTCTTTTGATTGGTAGTTAATTTGCTTCCCAAATGAACAAACAACTTTACCCATTCCAGTTTACTGGCATTGAGTGATATATCTTTTGATGAACCAGTATTTCATGGTATCTTCATTATTTTGGATCTCATTTCCACGCAATGTTTCATCATTGCCACACCCATGTTCCTAGTTCTCTTTCCAGAATCTGTTCTGTCACCTCCTGTATTGTTTTATTTGCATATGGCATCGCTTTGAGCTTGGCTGGATTTCTTTATTCCTGAACCTCTGCAATGACTTTGTCTAAAACCACATTAAACAAAACATGTGACAAATATACTTCCTTATCTCACTCCCTTTCCCCTTCTTCTGAGTGACAGATCGAGAGTCTGCACGTCACTATGTCAGTCAATGGATAGGTAATAGTCTCTCTCTCTCACCGATAGTCTGGTCTCGCGTTAGAGTCGGTATGATACAACATTTGGCGGAATCTTCGAGTAGCCGTTCGCAGTACTTGTGAGTATGTTGTTCCACCATCTAGACAATCTGCCGAAGATGTAAGTTGTGGGGAAGAGTACGAGAATAGCCTCGCAGTCGGCATGTTAATGGATGGACTGTATTCTGTCAAGATTGGTAATAAATAGTATTGTACAGCAGTTAGGCCGTGTTCTCACTGGTAGAGTAAAGAGAACCTACTGTCTGTCATGATCAGCCTAACTTGCCCTACCAGCATGTGTACGACATAGGTCTATGGCCTGCAAACCATAGTGGTGTCACCTCCTGACAATAGACAATAGCTAATAGCATTGCAGCTGAGTTGGAGTGCGGAGCCGAGGTCACCAGAGGTCAACCAGCTCAACTGCAATAAGGTTGGTAGCCGAAGCATTAATCATACTCTCCGCCGGTTCCACATCACACCCACAGTATAAATAAGACTACACTCGGAGTTCTGATAGGTACGGCGGTAAGTCACTGTTGCCAAGTTAACGCCAGAGGGAGTTGCAGGTTGGTGTCATCGTTGCAACCAAACTAGCAGTTACAAGTTGTGTAGAAGTGGCTCCATTGGGTGACATAAGCCGCTACATTATGTGTCAGCATACAATTCTTGCACTTCTCATAGATGACCTTTATTAGTTCCACAATTCCTTCACGTGTTCCTCTGCTTTTTAGACTTGGCCATATGCTCTCTTTTTGTACTTACTTTATCAGAAGCCTTCTTTATGTCTGAGAGAGTTATTACTACACCTTTGCCTTATTCCCATATTTTCTGTTTGATTTTTCATAGTATACTTTATTGTGGCTCGGCAAAGCACTGCCCTTGTAGTCCTCTAATTTTGATTTACTGTCTTTTTTATGAATTGACACTGATACCCTTCCTCAGTCCTCTGATACTTTCCTTTGTTTCCAAACTGTGTGTAAAACTTTATGCAACCTTTGCATTCCCATTGCTCCAGTTGTCATTACCATTTCTGCTGTTATTTATGTTTTATTTATTTATTTATTTATTGACATTCGGTTATGTAACCATACAGCCATCACTTGTAACATGATTCATTATCGTTAACTAATAACATGTTTGATTATACTCATTATTATATTGCATCTGTTAATTATCGTTATACTTATGCTACTTACAATTTTGATTATATTGGTTACAATTTTAAATAGAATATATCTAAACGTAATTAAAGTCTTTCAGGTATAAAGCCGAATCGCAGTAGCAGGTGATACAATTCGTTTTCAAGTCATATTGCAGGTATACGTGAGGCAATACCGACATTGGTATTCATGCGTCTAAATTATTATTTTCTTTTGTTCACGTTCGGTTATATGACCATACATCCGTGAATTGTAAGATAATTCATTATGCTTAATTATTGACAGGTATTCCTGATGTTTTACCTTAATGTAGCTTTTTCATTGCAATTTCAGGTTCCAGCATGCTAAATTCTTCAATTTATTTCCCTGCAGCTATGGTTTTTCACTTCCTGTTCTTTAATATTTCCTTACATTCTTCTATTCATCTGCTATTTCTAATTCTTCAACCAATATCCATCCAAGCCTTGTCCAAACATAAACTGTGTACACTTTAAGCACTCTCTTTGGCTACCTTTATTCCAGTTCCACCCAATCCAGCTCCTACAGTTACCAATTGTTTTCTGCAGCAATTTCCACTAACAAATCTAGCTGCTCTCCTTTGCATTCTCTCCAAATCCTGTACTTGATTCCCAAAATGAAGTTCACATACTACACTGCCATGATCAATGAATGTTCAACCCAAAGTTGAATTGTCCAACTACATATCCTATCCAAATCATCTGTAGCTGTTCAATCTCATTCTGTTTTAATCCCATTATATATCAAATTACTTGAATTGTAGAAACCAAAGAGAACATCTGAAGCCAGTGAAAGTAATACATTAACTGGTTATAAATACAGTAGAAGTCTGATTATTCGAGGTAAACGGGACCGGGACAACCTCGGATAACGAAAAACTTGGATAACTGGAGGTCAAGGAAAGAGGTTACAATTAATCAAAAAACGTATTGAAACTGAAATAATACAATTCAGTTATAGTGTACGAGGGCTGTCTGAGAAGTTCTTGGCCTTGACCATCGACGGCAGCACTACCCATGTAATTTTTTTCTGTGCAAGTTGGTGCATGTGCCAGACCCACCTGCAAGAAATTGCAAGTTATTCTACGTTGTAGTTTGGTCTGTACAGTTTGTTTGATGCAGGCGCGGTGCGGAGTTGTACCAGAGATGGAAAAAATCGAGTATCGTGCAGTTATAAAATTCTTTGTAAAAGAAGGTTTAATGCCTTCCAAGATCCACAGAAGATTTCTAAAAGAGTATGGGGACTTTTCTCCTTCATATTAGACAGTTAAGAAATCGGCTGCTGAGTTCAAACGTGGCCGTAGCAGTCTCGAAGATGATGAACGCGAAGCACGGCCGAAAAGTGCAACGACTCCAGAAATTTCATGATATGATTTTGGATGATCGACGAATAAAAGTGCGTGAGATTGCTGAGACTGTAGGGATATCAAAAGAACATGTGGGATACATTTTGTATGATGTATTGCATATGAAGAAGCTTTCTGCAAGATGGGTGCCGCATTTGCTCACTGTTGATCAAAAGCGCTTCTGCATGTGAATTTCTGAACAGTGTTTGGAGCGTTTCAACAAAAATAAAACTGATTTTGTGCATCGATTCATAACTATGGATGAGACATGGGTTCACAACTACATGGCAGAATCAAAACTGCACTCAGAGCAGTAGACAGAAGCTGGTTGTTCAGGTCCGAAGAAGGCCAAGTCGATTCCATCGGCAGGGAAGGTGACGGCATCAGTTTTTTGGGATGCTAAATGTGTTTTGTTCATTGATTACCTTGAAAAGGGTAAAACAATAACTGTACAATACTATTCCGATCTTGTAGACACCTGGATGGAAAAATTCGTGGGAAAAGGCCCAGTTTGAGGAAGGAGAAATTCATCTTTCATCAGGACAATGCACCTGCCCACAAGAGTCTTTTGGCAATGGGAAAATTAAGAGATCTGCACCATGACGTGTTGGAGCATCCACCTTATTCCTCAGATTTGACTTCTATCTATTCCCAAAATTCAAAAATTTTCTTGCTGGTCAGCGTTTTTCTTCAAATGAGGAGGTGATTGCAGCTGTAGATGGATATTTTACAGGCCTTCCAGAAAGTCACTTCAGGGATGAACTTAGAACATCGTTGGACTAAGTGTATCAGTGTGCAGAGAGACTATATTGAGAAATTAAAATGCTTTGGGAAATATCAAATTGGTTTAATATTTTTAGGCTTAGAATTGTTCAGACCACCCTCGTAAAACTAATTTGTGAAGCAATAAAAAATTTGTACATTAACTATGATCACTTGCCAAAAAAGTCTTTGTCTTCTGTGTCATAATTTTGTTTCTCTTCTTAGCGAAAGTATAGCGCCAACGCTATAGCAACATTATGTCGGTTGATGTGCTTTCTTCCTGTTGCTCAAAATACTCAAGTGGTGCTTCTATTCTTTTTAAACCTTCAGCATGAGAAATTTTTGGAGCAGTTTCATTTTTATCTTCTTCGTCTTCTCCTTGTCCACTGACAATCATATTAACAATTTCATCATCGTTAAGCTGATTTTGATCGTCATCCAACAGCCACTCTTGTATATCATCATTGTTAATGTCTTTTACGACTGGAAGTTGGTTGACTAACTGTGTCAGTTCATTGACATCTTGATGAGCTAGATCATCCTTTTCAGGCTTTTCCATACCAAAAAGTTTCCTCCATGATCGTTGAAGTGTTTCCTGTTTTACTTCATCCCATGCCATGGCTGACCAATAATCTGCATCTTTCACTGATACTGTTTGCTTTAGTGAATCTGTCACAGTGCTACCTCTCTCTCTAAGTTGCCTAGTAAAATTTGAAGCAGCCTTTTTCTGTAGTTCCATATCTTCATAAAAGCTCCCTATCACATTTCAAAAATTTGCCTCCGTTAACCCGGCGGCTCGGATAATCAGAACTCGGATAACCGGACTTTTACTGTACTACAAATTTAATAAAATATTAGTTCTGTCATAAAATTTCTTCATTTTATGGGTACAAGCATTTATATCAATTTTTAAAATTCTTTTACATTTATAATAATTTTGTTGTTTTCAAGATGCCATTGAAAAGTTTAACAGTAAAAGTTTTCTGAGTATGATTATATTCACACCTGAAGAATCTTAGTTTTCTCTGTTCCTGCTACTATAATTGATTCACTTGTAACTGTTCCTTGATGTTAATGAAGTACTAAAACATAAATATTACTAATAGGTTCATTATGCCGAGATGAAGGAAAATGTTTTTCTATTGACTATACATCTACTATTTCTAATTCTTCAACCAATATCAATCCATGCCTTGTCCAAATATAAGCTGTGTACACTTGTAGCACTCTCTTTGGCCACCTTTATTCCAGTTCCTCCCAATCCAGCTCCTAATTGTTTTCTGCAGCAATTTCCACTAACAAATCTAGCTGCTCCCCTTTGCATTCACTTGAGGTTCACGTACTACATTGCCATGTTCAATGAATGGTCAACCCAAAATTGAATTCCCCAACTACATATCCTGTCAAAATCATCTGTAGCTGTTCAATCTCGTCCTGTTTTAAATTCATTATATATCAAATGACTTGAATTGTAGAAATCAAAGAGAACATCCGAAGTCGGTGAAAGTAATACATAACCAGTGGCGGCCCTAGGTTGGTGTGAGCAGTGCGACCGTACCGGGTGCCGTCATATGGAGGGCACCGAAACTGCAGCGAGAGATTGTGTGTTCGAAAAATGAAAAATAAATTCTGCAATAACCCAGCTTGCGTTTCACATATTATTTTAACACACTGTTATCCAGAAGTGTTTATAAGCGTAAGAGCTTCACGTTGATGCATAGCCATATGTCGTCTTAGAATCGCGTAGCCTCAAGTTGTGACTCGAGTTTCCTCATGTTACTCAAATCAAGAAAACCACAACTCTTCCCATAGCACTCTCCGGTACCGCGCTCCAAATCTTTTTCCTACCATTTATAGTCTTGGAGTTCAGGCAGGTGCATGTTTATCGGGAGATGTTCAACCTACTTATCTATTTCTGCCATATTATACCTAAAGAGATTGCAGCAAACGTTTGTATTGGAAATATTTACAAAGTATAATGTGTTTTTTGCAGACAAGATATGTCGCTACCTAAAAAAAAATAGTTAATAAGAAAACAAAACTAAGCCAAATCTGAGAAGTCTTCAAAATTGCTTGCAAATTTTTTTAGAGTTGAGAAGTCATCTGAATAGTCATCACCAGAACTAGTTCAACACGCGGAGGAAGAAAACTTTTAATGGAAGTTATTCAGACGAGGCTCATGATAAAGAGCTGCATGTGCGAGAATATTTATCTATGGCTGGAACGTCGTCTGCTGTTCAAAATATTACAGAATGGGAAATATCAGACATACCACCACCGTCACCTGTTCAAAGTACAATTTATGATGATATATAATTACGATGATATTTCAAAACGGTCAGCCAAGATGAAATAATTATTGGAGCAACATAAAAATATATAAACCCATCGACGCCATCTTTCGAATACACATTTTCAAAGATTAATGTCAAATTGGAAACTTATAAAAGAAGATGGTTTGTTTACTTTAAATCTGCAGATAAAGTATATAGTTCTTTCTGTTGTTTATTCAACAGAATGAATGTCTCACTCTTCTTTGGGCAAAAAAGGGTTTGATGACTGGAGCTACTTTTCACAGCGTCTCAAAACTCGTGAAACTTCCTCAAATCACCAGCGCACCATGCTCAATTGGATAGAAGCGTTGATTCGATTAAAGAACTTATGTGTAATAGATAAGCATTTGTAAATACAAACTGAAGACGAAAAATCAGGATGGGTTGCAATCCTCAAATGAATGTATTCGTTTTATATGCAACAGTTTCTTGTTCAGAGGAAGCTTTGGATCTGAAACACTGAATACTTCTTATAATGGTAACTTCCTAGGTACATCGCAATTGCTGGGAAAATATGACCCTGTGATGATGGAGCATCTCTGGCCTATTGTTAATAAGAAGACTAATGTCTATTATTTTGGCAAACATATTCAAAACAAAAGAAGTTCGTAATAAATATTTTAATTATGAATAAGTCATCTAAATACTTTTCCATTACACTGAATTGAACTTCTGATGTCAGTTGCATTGAACAATTACCTTTAACATTGTTTTTGTTGACACTAATGAAGACAAAGCCCATTTGAGTGAGTGTTTCGTTGCTTTTTAATAGCCAAAAGTGACTCTTCGGGAACTGGACTCACTGGCCTGTGTATCGAGGATACTTTGCAAAAGTTCGATTTTGATATGTATTGTCGTGGTCAAAGATATGACAATCGGTCCAGTATGGTAGGAAGAAACAAAGGTGTCCAGAGCAGAACTCTTAACCAATATCTTTAACCATTTTTTAATCCATGTAGCTGTCATTAAATTTGGTAATAGCAGGTGCCGCCAAAACATCAGTTAAATTGGTTTCTTTGTCCAGATTTCTTTTAAAAATATTTGTTATATTCTCTCGATCAACAAAGCGATGGGAAGTGGTGTCCAAGCATTTAGAAGGACTATCGCCAAAAAAAATGCAAAAGTTGTTTTGAGGATTTAGTTTCTAGCTTCGCTGCAGTTCGTTATCACTACTGTTCAGTTCGCAACGCCCTTCTGGAAACGAATTAATCAGTTGCAGCAACAGAGGCCTTGTCCCTGAGCCATATCATGGAGCAATTTGAGTTCATAGTTTCAACGGTGACTTGGTATAGTACATTGTTTGAAGTAAATATTCTAAGCAAGGCTAAGCAGCCTGAAAGTGGATTTACGAAACACATCACAATTGCTGGAAAACAGCTCGGAATTGGAGAAATAATATCAGGGTTATTCATCTGCTCTGTTAACGTCTAGAGAAATTGCTTCTCAGACTGGGACATATTCCATTATTAAGCCAGTCAGATACTGAAGAAAACAATGACTTTTTTGGTATGAGTTTTTTTTAACTTATTGCTTTACGCCTTGTTGACGGCTAAGGACATTAGATGCGGGATGGGACTGGGGACAAGTAAAGGGAAGGAATTTGGCCATAGCCTTTATGAAGGAAGTATCCCGGCATTCGCCTGGATTGATTTGGGGAAACCATGGAAAACCCAAATTTGGATGCCTGGACAGGGATTCAAACCCATGTCCTTCTGAATGCAAGGCCAGAACGTTAACCATTCACCCACCACGCTTGGTTTTGGTATGAGGCCATAGATGAGATAGCAACAGGGCCCAGAAGAATTGTTTACAATGAACGTATTTTGGCACACGATCGATACAATTGAGAATGCGTCAGTCACTCAATTTACGCAACTATCCAGATTTAATGATACAGTGTCGTTCTTACACATTATCAAAACAGTTCCTGAAAAGTCAGAATTGGAATAATTCTGTGCAGATTTAGAAATAAGTTTAACTGATGGAGAAAAACGTGACATATCCGGTTGTGAATTGATGAGGAACTTTCTAACTGGAGACTATTGTTGACGGGGCTTGAATCAGCAGAACAAATAAAAATTCAAATTCTGAAACTAAATGGTGTGGACAGTAATTCGAACTTTGCCAACCACACATGTAACTGTCGCTAAAGGAGAACAAAGTTTCAGTAAATTAAATCTTATCAAAACTTATTTACTTTAAACGCGGACTCTAGATGGACTGTCAGATCTTACAATTTTATCTATAGAAAATAATATTGTCCAAGGACAAAAGTGTGGAAGATGGCAATCTAGCCCTTGTAGTTATGATGTTATTTCCTCATATGTTTGTTTAAAAAAATTATTAAAAACTATGTGAATATGTGAATATAATGGATACTTGATGTGAGCTTTCTGTACGCCATAGTAGCTTAAATGAACCTTTCAGACATATAGTGTTCCTTTTTACAGCTGTTGTTTCCCATTCATACTTCTGCTGTCCTATATTAATCTTTCTGAGGTTTGAGTTATTATTAATATATTCTACCAGCGGATTTGCGCGAGAAGAGTTGATAATGCATTCATACACGTATTCGTATTTAAACTACTTTTTCGATCGGGATAAAAGTAGATAGCCAATACATTATTCCAAATTTTATCCTAAGCCGTTCAGCCATTTTGACGTGAAACAGTGAAAACATCCAAGCATACAAACATTTACATGTAGAATAGTAGGATCTTCAGCCTGTCTATAGGGACACCTTAATCACGAACAAGCGACTGAACATTTGGGGCGCCACAGTGAGATCTTGCACCACGTGAAAAACTTGCTTGGGCCGCCCCTGTACATAACTGATTATAAATACTAGAAATTTAATAAAATATTAGTTCTGTCAAAATTTCTTCATTTTATGGGTACAAGCATTTTTAAAATTCTTTTACATTTATAATAATTTTATTGTTTTCGAGACGCCATTGAAAAGTTTAACAGTAAAAGTTTTCTGGGTGTGATTATATTAACACCTGAAGAATCTGAGTTTTCTCTATTCCTGCTACTGTAATTGATTCACTTGTAACTGCTTGATGTAAATGAAGTACTGAAAAATAAATATTACTGATAGGCAAGGGCGTAGCCAGGATTTTGTTCAGGGGGGAGGGGGGGCAGGCAAGAAAAAACTGATAATATGCATGCTACAAAAAGTTAATTAATTTAATACATATATATTCTATTAATTAATTATTATTATTATATTTTAATTAATCCATTAATATCATTATATTTTAATTATTTAATTAATATTGTTATATTTTAATTAATTATATTTTAATAAATTTTATATATATATATATAATAACACTATTAATAATTTTCAAACTACTTCATCTGAAATTTTATACAATTTTCTTGTAAAAGTTTTCTGTTTATACCAAGCATACACAGACAGTTTAGATGGTTCTTTACGATATTTCCGTCTCATTTAACTCTTTCGTGAGATCTAGTTCTCCAAGATTTTCTGTTGAGATACCCTTGTCCTTCCGTAGTTAATACCATTGTGCGACTTAATAATAAAAAAAATTTGAGTTGTAGGATTAGCAGAAACTTTGTGATTTTTTTTTTTTTTAATCAACCAATGATCTTTAGCTGAGATGTAGCTAGGGTATTCCGCATCATTTGGCAGTCTGGCCGATTCAGCACTTAATTAAGCAGATCTGCAATCCGTAAAATGGGGTGAAAACATGTTTCAGTCTTCGTCTCCTTGTCGTCACTTTCTGGTCCGACTCGTTCTCTACCGGGTTGTATTGCCACGTTCACCTGTACCCGTCAAGTTGACGTTTGACTCACGGCAACAAATGTGTGTTTATGTCGTAAATACATTCACTTTTACTTTTTTTTTAAGATAAGATCTACGATAACAAAGTTTTCAAATACCGTAAAAGTTGACATAATTTTTCAGTTTGAATATTTCAAGAAACAATGGCAAAAATTTTCGTTGAGTGTTTGATGAATGGACGTCCCAAAAAAATCACCTATATTTGAACTTTAAGGCGGGACCACACGCTTGCTAAACCTCGTAAAGCCGTCACAAATTGAAACGTGCGGATAGGACGTTTGACTTGCTAGCACTCATGGCTGATCCGATCGAGTGTCGGTTTTTTTGGCGCAAATCAAAGAAAGTTTGTCGCAAGCGATTGCGAAGCGTCTACACGTTTCTGCGGACTTGGTATCGTTTTTGCCCTGACGACGGACAAACGTGCGTTCCCGTTTGTTGTGATAGAAGTGATGCAGGAAAAATGAGTGACTGATTCAACAACGATATTTCACATTCCTCGAATGGTAATATTCAAAACCAGCATATCTCTTCCGGCGGAAGTTATCAAGATGGCTCATAAAGAAGCGTGGTCACCGAGCGTGGTGGGAGAGTGGTTAACGTTCTGGCCTCGCATTCGGCAGGATGCCGGTTTGAATCCTCATCTGGGCATTGAGATTTGGTTTTTCCATGGTTTCTCCAAATCACTCCAGGTGAATTCCGGGATGCTTCCTTCAGAAAAAGGCCAAGTCCGAACTCTTTCCCGTTCCTTGCCCCATGTCCTTTCCTGCCTCTAATGACCACTTTGTTGAAAAGGCGGAAAGCCATAAGCAAAATAAAAAATAAAGTAGCTCATTAAAGTTATTTTACATAAATTCTCTGCAATCAAAAAATAATTGATATAGATATTCTAATACTTTTAAAACAATAATTATTATATAATTTTAATTATAAAACAATAATTCCATATAGGTCTCTAACTATATTAAATTAAATACATACATGAAACTATATATTAAACATAGTTACATGAATGAAATTATACCTGAAACGGTTTCTATGGATTTTTAATGTCCACCATCTTCTTTGGCGTCTTACTCGTTGCATTTTCGTTTAAATTTTTATCATAAGTATAGGTTAAGCAAAAAGTTATGGCCAACACAACATCAACGTCCATAATGCTTTCTTCTCGAAAATATACAAGCGCACTCGCAAGCGTGTGGCTGTCAAAGTCCGGCTCGCCACAGTTAACCAAGCGTTTGTAGAGGTTTAGAGTTTTTGGCTATTGCCAAGTGTGTGAACCCGGAGGTATGTTCACCGCAAAGAATATCAGCATGGACCACAAAGGCCTGGACACCACAATTGAAGCACAAAGCGTGACCTTAACACTGGATCATCCACATATGAGGTGATTCCCAGATATAATGATCTCAAAAAAGTGCAGAACGTTGTTACGTTTTACAGAAAGTTTTTATTTACAGTAATTTCAATCAAACCAACGAACGAGGAGGTAGAAAGGGCTTTCTCAGCTGCTAGCTATATATGGAATTCTTTGCAAATAAATAGCTTCAGTGCCTATTAGATAAATAGATTAATTTTCAAACTGACGTAATTTACTGTAATGTGATCTAAAACTAAGTACTTACTATAATTGATTATTTACTAAAGAACTATAGTTACATTTTAAACAAAACTTGTAAAAGTGCAATGTATAATCCCAAAACACTGCTCCAGAGAAGCTATCAAGTAATTTAAATAAGGTATGAAAATAGATCCCTTTCAAAAATCGTATAGAGACTCAGCAGTGTGATTGAAATGACGTTGTTGGACAAATACAAAGTGCCGGACTTTCAAATCGGCTCCAATGGCAGCGGCAGTTCTAGTAGATGTGTTTAAAATATTTTAGCTCTCCGTGTCTGCGTTGTTGGAATGATCATTTATTACAGAGATTACTCCCATGACGATCATCTTTGACTGTAACGCAGTGGCAACAGGTTCCGATAATCCTGAGTATTCACTCCAATGCATATAATGAATTCTGACTTAGTAGCAGTGCACTATAACTGGTAAACACTTTTCCTCTCCGCATCATTCCCTTCCCTGGAAACATTCGAAAGTCCATTGACAATGTCTTCAAAATTCTCCATATAAATAGTAAAACACGTATATTGTTGAGACCAGAGGATCTCGTATAAAACTGAAATATTTTACACGTACTTGCTCAGTAAAAAAGTTTATCGTAAAAAGTTTTTGATGTACTCTGTGGTTCTAATTGTGTTCCGTATTTCTGTAATTTGATTTAAATTATTTACAACCAGGTTAAGTATGTGGCTTTCACAATGAAAATACAATGCTTTTTTATATTTCTCTTTAAAAAAATTTTTGAACCCCACCAATACCACCCGCCAATGTAGAACACCCTTCATATCCTTGGCTAACACACCTGTCAGGCCCAAGTCCGTTTTTTAAAAACCTGTCGATTTCTGATGCTATAATTTGTCATTCAACTCCATCAATTCTACGAATCCGAGACATTTTTTGAGGATTGTATTTTTATCTTCGTCAGTAAAACTATTTTTATGGAAAGCTGTTCTTTCCCAGATATATCACTCCACTCATCTACCAACACAATATAAGCATAAGCCTTCTTTGCGGCCCGCACAATTTCACTTTTAATGACCAAGACGCACAGGGCAATGATTTCGTTTGTATCTGTGGGGAGATATACATGACACTTTTCTTAACTTTTTCAATATTCGGTTTCAAAACTAGAACACTTGAATCAATTTTTAATTTCAGCAGGTATTCAAGGACACCCTGATTTTGCTCATTACTGCTTAAAGGCAAGTCATTTGTATTGTGTACCACAGAAAATAATCGAAGTTATTTTAGATGATACGATTTAGTGATTGTCTTCTGCTTCCTTCTGGTGAGCAGTAGTACTCATCATTACAGCGACCTGTATTTTTTCCAAGAAGTTCTTAACATTGTTAGCTGCTGATTGATGACAATGTGATGAAGCATGTTTTTGCAATATTCATGGATATTTTTAAAGTAAGAGAAAGTTCGAGTAACAAATGAATTAGAATATACTAGCAGAGGCATGTAAGTCTGCAAGCAACAATGATTAAATTTTCATTTCAAATTAGTGCCTTTAGCATACACAGAAAAGTTATTTTCAGGAAGGTACCCAGCAGCGTTTTAGCATCTCTTTCCAACATCATTGTACTTTATTCATAAGACTGAAGTTAATGTGATGCAGGACAAATATACTGTAAATTCAAGAGTAATAAATATTTTGTCACAAATTAGATCTAATACTATTGACTTTTTCACAATCACTTGATGGTAATAAAAATAAATAAAAAAACAAACGAATACAGCTAATTATAGTTGTTAAATAAAAGTCGTACTTTTTGTAGGTACTGTTTGTAATACTATATTAAAAGCCATCGTTAGCCTTACGGAAAGTACAAATTAATTACTTTTAAAAACTTCCTTATATCCATTGTTATAAAAAATAAATTAGCGCGCGCTCCGGTGATGTCACAGTATAAACGATCCGATGCGTTGTGTGCAGGTCAAGTCAGCCTGCAATCTATCGGTATTTAGGCACTCGGCAAAGGCCCCCCACTACTTGGCTCGCGCGCAATTAAAGCTGCGTGTCCACTATGCGCGGCAAACCCTTGAACACTGGCTCGCGCGGCGATACCTGGCACCAAGACAGGTATCGCCGCGCGAGCCAATGTTACAAGCACGCTGCCGCACGCAGCAACACAACCCAGCCAGAGTTGCACGGCAAGCAATGCAGGCACAGTCAGTTTTCGCGACCATGGACGTTTCACTTGCACGAGCAGCTGCCGCCTTCATTGTGATGCATCACATAATACACAAGAAATCTAAATGAAAAATGAGTTGGTGAATGAGAAAATTGCACGTTAATAGAATGCAATATAAGATTAATGGAAGATATGAGAAATGAAGCCATTGAAGACACAATAAAAAATTTCACAAGACTGACTATTGCAGAGTTCGAGTTCTTAAAATCATTGATTGAGCCGAGTGTGAATAAAGTGAACACTAAGTTTCGAAACGCGATTTCAGTTACCGAAAGACTAGCAATATCTTTAAGATTTCTAGCAACTGGAGACTCATATACTAGACTGCAATACCTTTTTCGAGTGTCGAAACAATCTATTTTCTGAACTTATCTCCTTCCATGCATCGTCCCTCAGCGTTTTGTTGTGGTAATCTGCACAAAAATACTTTCGCGCCATACTGCTGTATTAGAAATCGACACTTTCCGTTGTTCATGGCAGTAAACTGTCGCTGCGCGAGCCAACTCAAAGAAAGACACCGCCGTCCCAACTACGCGCGAGCCAATTAGTGGGGGGCCTTTGCGCGCGTCCTAAGACCAACAGAGAATGGCTCGCAGCGGGGCATGTTCGACCGCGCCAATATTCGAGCTGGCTCGCATTGCAACAGCGTATCCATTATGCGCAGCTGCCGCGCGAGCCAATGTTCGAGGGTTTTGCCACGTGTAGTGGATACACAGCTTAAGACGAGGGTGTCTTTGTTCGAGTTGGGTCACGCGGCACAGCGACAGTTTGTTGCCATGGATAACGAAAACTATCGCCTTTTAAAACAATTGTACGGTGCCAAAATTTTGTGTAATAGTAAATGTGCGGCCTAATCAGACTCAGATGGTATCACCTCCATCACCACCTCAACCATCACTTGAAACTCCAATCAACGAATCTATAATTCGCCAAATGACAGGATCAACATAATACCTTTTACCTAACTGAGGAGTAAGTTCTCGTTAAGAATGGCAACATAAAACTGAATAGCAATTAATAATATTTTATCCATGATGGATTGGTGGAACTTCCGCGACTGTGATGTCAAATATGGGTTGTAAAAAAATACAGCAACCAGGGTTATTATTAAAAAATTTATTCTCAAGGTGGTTAATATAAATGTCTGCAAGTAAACCTGAAAGGTTGTTTCCCATTGCAAGGCCATCAGTTTGTATGTATATTTTGTTATTGAAAGTGAAATAATTGTATGAAAGGATCAGAGAGAGTATCTCAATAAGCTCGTGTATTTCAGGTAGGGGTAATTTCTTGTATTTTAGTAGGTTGCTTTTTATAATTTCAACAGTATCTGTAATTGGGATATTTGTATATAGATTGACAATATCAAGGGATGCAAATCTGGCAGTGGTAGGTATGGTGATGTCTTTGATATTTTCTATTAGTTGATAACTGTTTTTTACTGTGTATGTTTTTTCAAATGTATAGTTGTTTAGGAGGAGATCATTGAGTTTTATACTAATTTTGGATGCTGGACTGTTTTTAGAGTTCACAATGGGCTGTATAGGGTGATTAGCTTTATGTATTTTTGGTTGTGACCTTAATTTGGGAGCTGTGGGGTTCATGACAGTACATTGTTGAACTACATTGTCAGATAGAAGGAAAGTGCTTCTTTTGAGGAGCTTTTTGATTTCTTTTTGAAATTTAGGGGTAGGATCCTTTTTTATCTCTTGAATGGCATTATTATTAAAAAAGTCAACTGTTTTATTAACATAGTCTGTCTTATACATGACAACTGCAGTATTACCTTTGTCTGCTTTGACAACAAGTGCATTATTATCATTTAGTTTTCTGTTAATATTTGAGAGGGTTTTATAGTCATTATCTGTCTTGTGTGATGAATCATTATCTACTAACTCTTTGTTGTGACTGGTTGCTGTATTTTTTACAACCCATATTTGAGTAGCAATTAAAAAAAAATAGTATGAAATGGGTGCTATTACCATATCTTTGACCATTCTTTCAGAGCTTCGCGCAATGCGTCAAAAACATCTGAAACTGTTCAAGAAAATGATTGTTTTGACACTCAAAAAAAGTAATTCGGGCTAGTACACGAGTCTCCAATTGCTAGAAATTTTGATGTCACAGCGTTTATTAGTAACTGAAATGCATCCCAAAATTGAGTGCACTGGTTCAATTATGATTTTAGAAACTCTACCATTGTCATTCTCGTAAAATTTGTTTATTGTATCCTCGATGGCTTCATATCTCATGTCTTCTATTAGTTTCTCGCCATACTGTATTCCATATCCACCAAATCATTTTGGTTTCTAGTCTACTGTGTGACACATCACAGTGAAAGTTGCGGTTATTCATGCACGTGAAATGTCCACAGTGGCTTCACGAAAAGACCGTGCCTGTATAGTCTGTCGAGCAATTCTGGCTCGGTTGCGTTGCCACGCGAGGCAGCCGCGCTCGTCAACAGAAATGGTTCGCGCGGCAAATAACCGGTTTGGCACGCTCGAACATGCCTCGCACGGCAGCCACTCATAGTCA
Organism: Vandiemenella viatica; assembly: GCA_031002005.1. NCBI lineage: Eukaryota > Metazoa > Arthropoda > Insecta > Orthoptera > Morabidae > Vandiemenella > Vandiemenella viatica. The sequence goes on from CM061919.1 coordinate 17,984,370, forward strand.
ATACGCAGCTCAAGAGACGCCAGCAGCACCGTGCGTGGCATGTTGTGCCGCCTCGCCCTCGCTAACGTCTGTTTTCCGCAGATAGCAGTAGTAAGCAGGTTTAAATCGTGCGAAGCGAATTAATTTTTGAAAGTTAAAGCAAATTGCTAGAACAGCTCTAACTGCTCTGTAGCAATTTAGATCCAGTTTGTTTCCTTTTATGTGTGTATGGAAGCCTGTAGGAAATAAATTATTCAAAATTCAAATGTTAATTAGGTATATAGTTTCTTGGATTAATGTGGTTACCAGCTTTAAAATTGAACTTAGGAAATATGCAGTTATGCATTTACTATTTTTTTTTAATTGTGATAACTTCATCCTGAAGTATTGGTAAATTTCTTCAATTGTTTTTATATTCAATTTTTTTTTATGTTATATCTTAAACTTTGTGTATAAAGATAGAATTAAAATTGAACATAAGCATGCTGCTAACATTATCAACCCTTTTCTAATCCATCATGTTTCTTTCACAGTAATATCACACTTGGCCTTAGTCTTATTGGGATTACCAGAGCAGTGTCTCGTACTTTATGGTAGATGTGTGGCTGGAAAGTGAAGAAATGTTGGTCAGAATAATGCGAGCCATTGAAATAAGAAAGGTAGTGCTAGAGAAAATATGTGGAGAAATGCTCATCAGGCTAGAGTTCAAAGGCACTAACGATCTGTCAACCTGGGTTGTTGGCTTAGGGAGAGGTGATGTCTTTGGTGGCCAGGAAGGAATCTGTAGGTTAGTGTAGGGGACTCTTAAGAGACTCTAGGAAAGGGGGGAGTGGGCACACATGAAATGTTGTATGTGTTGATCCATGAAGGCAGTTAATGCACTCTGTTGGAGCCCCGGAGGAAGTGATTCTGGGGCATCCGGGATTTCCCACCCTATAGATCTTGGGCAGAAGTTACCGGGTGCTGTTAGGAGGTAGAAGGGAAATTGAGAGATCTTGGATGTTGAGGAATGAATGAATTTTCAGGCAATGGAAGGAAGTATTGGGTTGAGTTCAGGAAGGAAAGTGATCAGAGGAAGGAACTTTTGCATTATGAGGAGAGGGAAGGTGGATTTAATTGGGATGGGGGTAGGAATTGTTGAAGGCTGGCTGGTTCCTTATTGGCTTGTCAGTCCTCACCCTGCTCAGTAGGGTAAAATGATATTGCCAGCAGTGGTGTCAGCAGAATGAGAGAATCCCTAATAAGAGTAACAAGATAAAATTTTGGGGTGGAAAAGATGGTGAGACCTTTGTAGAGAACAGCAAGATGATATTGGGGGAGGAGGTTGGTAGTAAGATTCACAACATAGATTTTTCTTTCCAACGGTTGGGATAGGTATGATGGTAGTGAAGGTGCTGAGTGGGGAAAGTTTAGAACATGAGAAAAATGTGGGGTTGTAGCAGTAAGTGGTGATATTGTTTTGTTGTGTGTGTTTGGAAGATATAATCTTTGGGGGTGGGGCAAGAATTGCATAGATGTTTTTGTCCTTGTTTGTGTAATAGGTGGCTGCAGTGATTAAGAATGTTCTGTAGATGATGTAAACAGATAAGAAAAGTGTGGAGAAGGATTTTGTGTTAGGAAATGAGGTCGGATAGTTTGGGCCTTTAGGACTATTTGGCTGAGTGCTAAGTAATGTTGGAAGTGTAACATGTGGGGAGCACAATGAAGCAGGTGGCATCCAAATATGGGGAGTTTTCTAGTTTGCTATTTTAAGGAACTCGTAAATCTCCCAATTCTGTATGGACTGCAATTCTCCTGTACTAGCAAAAAAAAATTAGAAGCTATCTTGGTGTCAAGTATGCAAATGTTGTATGACAGATTACATATCAGTTATGATGCATCAGGTATTTCAAGTATTGTATTTTCATGGGACTGTCTACTGTATGTTTGGAACCATCCTGGCTGAGGAGGTCACTGGTATAATTGGACCACTTTATTCTCTTTAGCTGTGGATCTCATCAGTAAACTATGATCGAAGTATTCAGTATTGATAGGTGCAGTTATACTAGGCATGGCCAGACCTCAATAGTAGAGGGAAGTGGGTTCTTTCAGATTTGATAGCCGGACATTTAGCTGGAGCCACCGCTTTTCATGAAAGGATTCCTGTAGTTAATGATGTTAGGGAAGCTCCTTTTTTTTAGATTAGAATCAAGTTTTAGGCAGTGAGTATTGATAGAAGTTTCAGCAGTAGTGAGTTCTCAGAAATCAAAATTAAAAATTGTAGTATTACATCAAAATATCAGCAGGTTATTGAACAAAATGGATGAATTTCTAGTTTACATAAATGAATTGAATGCTTTCAACAGAATTGGTGTTTTATGGTTGTCTGAACATCATATAACTACAGGGATAGGTATTTCAAATATACCCACCTTTAATTTAGCTTCTCACTATTGTAGAAAATGAAAAAATGAAACATGTAACTCACTGTATATTCTTCAAAAGTCAAACTCAAACAACTAGTATTGTGGAATTACAATGAGCTGAGAGTAGCATTTTTTTGGATTTGACCCTTTATGAAGATGCAGATTAGTTTCTGTGAATAGTGACAATTACTCAAGTATAACAGTCACTCAAAATAGAAACCACCCTATTAGATAACTATTGCAGACTATTTAAAAGTTCTCTTCACTAATTTAAAAGTTTTCTAAGTTGTGTTCAAACATTACAGAAAATGATTAATAGATTCATAAGACTTCCGTGGCCATCTTTGTTCATGATTAATAGATTTTTGGGATATGCTGAATTGTTTTATATCCTGAAAATCTATTAATCTTGAACTAAGATGGCCACGGTAGTCTTTGAATCATTATTGAAAATATTATGAGTCCAAAGCAGTATTGTCAAAATTAATTTTAAGTCTGTAATGCTGCCTGATGCCACCGTGCACACACAAAATTGTCCAAATTTCAACTGTCGACTGCTCATCTGCACTACCCTTTAATATTTAATTAAATTGCGATGGAGCTCATGCCCCGGTGGCAATTTCCCTATAAACCTATCTTCTCCCTTTCTTGCACACACCTAAATTTGCCCTCTGCAAATTTTAGCCTTAAATTCTTTCAACGTTTTTGGTAAATTACTCATCATTTCTCTTTGTAAAATATTCCAATCCCCGATACCCTTACCCAAAAAAGAGAATCTTCCTATATCCTTGTGCATGAAATCGAGTGCCAGCTTGTGGTAATGGTCATCTTTTCCCTTCCATGCATTACTTTTAATTCTTACACCAATATCTTTCCATGCCTCATCACCAATATAGGACTTGTACACGCCCATGATCCTCTTCACCCTCCTCCTGTCTTCCAGTGAATCCCATTCCAGGTCCTTTGTCATATCTGTTACTGATTGCAACCTGCGGTAATTTCCAGAAACAAATCTAGCAGCCCATTTTTGCACTCTCTCCAATCCCTGTATTTGATATGCAAAATGTGGGTCTCATACTACACTACCATATTCAAGTAATGGTCTGAACAAAGTTTTGTAACCCAATTCCTTTACTTCTCTCGTACATCCCCTCATCACTCTCACCAACAAGGGCAGAATTTTGAAACCTTTTCCTATTACCTGACCAATGTGTCCTTCCCAGTTAAGCTTGTTATCAAATGTAATGCCTGGATATTTAAATTTCAAGTCTTCAACAAGCAATTCTTTCCCCACTTTATAATTGTAATCAACCTTCAGTTTTTTATTTGTGTATCTAATAAGCTGACTCTTCTTTTCACTTATCTTCATCCCATGTTTACTAACCCAACTAGATATCTTGTCCAGATCACCCTGCAGCTGTTTACAGTCTTCTCCCATTTTGATCCTTTAATATAGAATTATATCATCTAATTTCAGATAGTAAACAATCAACACAATTATTTATTAGAATAATGAATAATGATGTCCCGATATGCCACCCTGTGGCACTCCCATGTTTACTGCCACTTCTTTTGATACCACATTTCCTACCCACCCATTTCTGATTCATTTTCCCTAATGCTCTCACAAACCAGTTTCTACATTTTTAAAATTCTTTTAACCAGTAAATCACTTTCTCATCCACACCAGTAGTTTTTACCTTATTTACTATCATTTTATGGCTCACTCTTGTCAGAAGCTTTTGAAAGATCTAACACTGCACTATCAATTTGGCCTCCCTAGTCTATTTCATCTGAAATATCTTGCCAACAGAGATTCACATGAATATCCTTGCCTACAGCCATGTTGCCTACTTGAAAACCACTTATGCTCATCACATGTATTTCTGATGTGGTTGCATATCAATATTTCCATTAATATACCTACCACTGATGTCAAACTGATCGGCCTGTAATTTTCGACTCTATTTCTCACCCCTCATATATGTACTATCACACTTTTCCAGTCCTGTGGTTAGCAGCAAGTGTCCAGACTCGATTTAAATAATATTGTAATATAAATCAAGATAAGATGCAATGTCATATCTGGCTATCTCTAAAATATCTGTAGTAATATTATATACACCAGCCCCTTTATGTTTTTCAGCTTTCTTATTTTCTTCATGATATCCTTAGGATGAATTTCAAATTTTTTTGGTTGTTCATTTCTGATTGTGTTGTTAAGCTCTTTCTCCGAGTTAGACCCACCCATTTCTGATTCATTTTCCCTAATGCTCTCACAAACCAGTTTCTTAAAATCTTTGCCTTTTTCAAATCCTCAGTAACTTCTTCTCCATCCTTATCGATAAGTTTCTCAACACCCTCCCTTCCCCTCAGTTTGCTAACATAGCTATAGAAATTTCTAGATGCATCAGTCAATGGTCCCCCTGCACTGACAATACTCTTCATAAACCCATCTTTAGCCACCTTCTTAGCTATTATTAAGTCCTTGTTTAATTGTTTTAAATATTCCCTACTACCCTCCTGTCTCTTTGTTATGTTCTCTTCTTACCAACCTCTTTAACCTCCTCACCTCCCTATAATAGAGCACAGGTTCTCTAATTCTCTTTATTTTCTGTTTTGGAATAAATTTTTCTTCCCCCTTTCTTATTATATCCTTGAACTCTTCCCACGTTGACTCTACTATACTTGTAACTTCCTTCCATTTGCTGAAACCTCTGAAATATTTCTTCAAATTCGAAATTTGTGCCTTTTAAAAATTGTACCTATTTCCTCCTTCCATTTTGGCTGCTGGTTTACTGAATCCTCTAATATCCATCAGATCTGCTTCATGATCACTACTGCTTCATGATCACTCATTCCTTCAGTTACTCGATACCTCAAAAGGTTTTCATCGGGCTTAATTAGAAATATATCCATAATATTTTGTCCCCTAGTGTTTTGCTCAACCACTTGCGTAAATCCTCCTTCCCTTATTAAGATATTTGCAAATCTCTGTTCCCTTGTGTTATTAATCTTATTTCCTACCCAGCTTACACCTGGTAAATTTAAATCCCCACCAATAATGACAATTATATTGTCACCTCTGAATATGAATTAATTTCTCCCCAATAACCCCATCTTCATCTGTCATTCTTCCACTGCGGTAAGCAGCCAACACCCTGATTTTTTTCTTTTTTACTATCCCGGAAATCTACCCCAAGTAACTCAGGGTCCTGATCTATGAACACCAGAGAACTGTGATAATTTTTTGATAACTAGTATGAAAACTACTCCACCAATTGCTCCTCTATCTCTGTACACTCTGTAACCATCGGGAAAAACATAACTGTCTTAGTACTTCTTCTTTTAACCTTTGTTATACCTTTGGCCTAGTCACCAGGAAAACTTTGACCTAAGTCAGCAAAAGCATTCAGAGATAACAATGTGACATCACTAAAAATTCACTACTTTTATCCTTGATCATTTCCAAATTTTAGTATGTTAGAGAATTAATTATTTTAAACATATTATGTCATTATACTTTTTCTGAAATAAGTTATAGTTTTGAGGTAAAACTTTATCGTAGTGAATGAACACATTTGCTATAAGTCTTGACTTCTCATAGTATAGAAAATTTCTTTTCCAACTCCAGTTTCTTTTGAAGTACAACATTCCTCTGTACAAAACTGTATTTATGGGTCATGATTCAAAATTATTTGCTTTTTCTGACATGTGCCTATTAGTCATATTTTTGACTTGGATATCTGGTTTTTTTTTTCCTTCATACTTTTAAATGAGACTTACATCATGAATTCCCTATCTTAAAAGTATAAAGACCCATCTTAAAAACCCTTTAATTATGAAGTGTCAAAATCTTTATATTAAATGCTTTATGTTGTTAATCAACCCTATAATGTGTCTTTTTAACTATAAAAATGTTTGGAGTTCATCAAACTATACTGACATTTGTTATACTATACCATTTATTTATTTTAAAAAAATTGACTTCATTAAGCTGTTATTATAAGTTATGTTATATTTATGTTCCGATAGTCTGCTTAATTTAGCTTTCATTAGTAAAATATTTTTAGATAAAATTAGCCTTTTATTCTAAACCTTTGTAATTAAGTTTCATTCAGTATAAGCAATATTAAGTGGTAGTTATTTCCCATTATTTAGTTGAATACACCTTGTTTACTTTATATTTTTCAAATCTTATTGTTGGTGTAAGCAAAGTCTTAGACGATCCCTCCTGACGAAATTTTCTTGAAAGCTTTTCCCACTAATAAACCTTATGGTGAAATGACCATCTTCACTCTTAGAAGCTGCGGAAGCATTATCTACAAAAGGCATCTACCCGTTGACTTAACAGCAACACCCAGTGCTGATCAAACTTTATCTTGTTCATAATCCACTGCAAAACTAACTTTTTAGGGTTGAAATGGGATTGAAAACCTTACTACATTATACAGTCCATGTACGAACTAACATTGTTGGCTACCATCTTGATTAACAGTCTCTGTACTGGTATGTGGTATTTGAACAAATACCAGCTGAGACCACTCAGGTCTGGCATTCGGGAGTACACAGGTTAAAATCCCCATCCACATTACTTTGAAAAGATCATAGCCAAATTACTTTCTGTTCTTGTCCCTTATCTTCTCCCACTTCTAATTACCTCAATGTTAAAGAGGTGTAAAGCATTAAAGAAATATGATAAAAAACCACATTAATAGGACACTTGCGCATATTTCCTTGATGCTGGCACCTGTTTTTATACCTATTAGACTCCAGTTAGACTTCAATATCACTTGTATCTTATTCTTGTATGGTATATAATTATTCTTCTGCTGAAATAGCTTCTGGCACCGAAGTAGGCTTGATAAAGTTATGTGGGCTTTGTCACCATTACCCTCTTGGCCTATCCTCCACAAGTTTGTATGTTATCCCTTTTCCTGCTGAAACACAGCTGTGTATGCATTTGGCTTATTGTAACTATTTTTGTACCTTAGGCTTATTTGGTTTTGTGTGCTTTTGAAAACTAATTTATACATATAGATCATTACTGCATGAATGTAATGTTAATGAATGTGCAGATTGGCTGAAAAACCAAGTCAGCACTGCAAAAATTTCAGCTTTTTAAAGATGTCTTGGAATACTGAAGAAGCAATATAGATGTCAATCTTTGTTCAAGTTCAAATATTGATAGTGGAAATTTGCAGGAGTCTCTCACTAGAAGCTGAAAGTACTGTAATGAACAAAGTTAAATTTAATTGCAATGCTGTGGCATTTCCCTACGCACCCATTTTCGCCCCCTTACCTGCACCCTTTTACATTTGCCCTCTACAATTTTCAACTTTAAAGGCTTTCAACATTTTTGGTAAATTATTCATCATTTCTCTTGGTAACTTATTTCAATCCCTGACACCCTTACCTACAAACGAGAATCGAGTGGCAGCTTGTGGTCATGGTTATCTTTTATCTTCCATGCATTACTTTACAGTTTACATTCTTTGACCAATATCTTCCCATGCCTTGTCACCAATATACAACTTAAACACTTTGATGAACCTCTTCACCATCCTCCTGTCTTCCAGTGAATCCCATTCCAGGTCTTTTATCATATCTGTTACTGATTGTGTTCTGTGATAATTTCCAAAAACAAATCTAGCAGCCCTTCTTTGCACCCTCTGCCATTCCTCAAAATGTGGGTCTCATACTACACTACCATATTCAAGCAATGGTCTGACCAAACTTTTGTAACCTATATCCTTTAATTCTCTCATACATCCCCTCATCACTCTCTCCAACAAGTGAAGAATTTTGAAACTTTTTCCTGCTACTTGTCCAATGTGTCCTGCACAGTTAAGCTTGTTATCAAATGTAATGCCTGGATATTTACATTTCAAGTCTTCAACAAGTAATTCTTTCTTCACCTTATCACCACAATCAACCTTTAGTTTTTTTATCTGTGCATCTAATAAACTGACTCTTCTGTTCATTTATCTTCATCCCATGTTTACCAGCCCAACTACATATCTTATCCAGATCATCCTGCAGCTGTTTACAGCCTTCTACCGTTTCGATTATTTTATATAGCATTATGTCATCTGCAAACAATCTAATTTCTGATAGTAAACGATCAACACAATTATTCATTAGAATAATGAATAGCAGTGTTCCCAGTATGCCATCCTGTGGCACTCCCATTTTTACTTTCACTTCTTTTGATACCATATTTCCTACCCTAACTTTTTGCTTTATATCTTTGAAAAATTGTTCTACCCAGGAAAGCGTTCACCAAACGTGGTGGGTGAGCAGTATGCTCTGGCCTTACATTCGGGAGGACCTGGGTTCGAATCCCCATCCGGCCATCCACATTTGGGTTTTCCATGGTTTTCCCCAAATCACTGTAGGCGAATGCTGGGATAGTTCCTTTAAAAGGCCATGCCCGAATTCCTTCCCATTCCTTGCCCCAATTCATGTCCCACTTCTAATGACCTTGATGTCGGTGAAGCATAAAGCCATAAAGCGAAAAAAAAAGAATGATGTTTGTTATCTCTGTTTTGTATCAGCAAGGCAGAGGGTCATAACTTTAAAATACTGTTCTTTTCTTCTTAAAAGAAATTGGTCGCCAGTTCAAAGTGTGTTAAAATTGAATTATTCACTTTGAATAATACACTGGTGGAAATTAAAAGTGGAACACTCAGACAGGAATGGAGGAATTTAAGGAAACTATGTAGATATATCCAGGTCAGACCCAGAAAAAATGATAATGAATTGAAATTGATCAGGTTTAGTTTATTATCTTTAGATACAGTTGTCAATGAGAAGTGCACCACCTTCGGCACCTATACAGTCGTAGATCCTTGCTAGCATTGTGTCAATAAGTGTTTGGATGTCCTCTCTACACCTGCATGTGCAATCAGCTACACAGATTGTGCTGGGTGACCATTTGATCTAATGTATCTACTCCTGGCATCCATACATGCTCTGGAGGTGACAAATCTGGAGACCATGCAGTCCAAGTTGTGACCGTAACCCCTGACGGAAGATGTGATTTGAATGGGGAACATGAAAGGTTTCACAATAGGCTGCAGCATCCCGTCCACATAGTGGTGGGTTTTTAAACAGCAGCGAACTCAGTCCTGCTGTCGAAACTGACTATCCCCAAACCGTGACACCAGTGGCTGGACATGTGTTACATTCTAAAATCACAGCAGGGTAAGCTGTTTCCCCTTTATGCCTGCGTACATGTTGTCGATTATCACTTTGCCACAGACAGAATTGAGACGTGTCTCTAAAACACAAATGTATGTCATTCACGTGTCCATTTGTGTTTTTCATTTTACCAGGTTAGATGCTGTTGGCAATGGGATACATTGCATAGGGGTCAGAGAATAAAACCCATCTTCAGTCAATTGGTTTTCTCTCAGTAAGCACTGCTTGGATGTGGCCTGCAGTCACCTGTCTTCCAACAACAGCCACCCACAAAATTTGGCAGTCTTCACGCGCTGTTGTCCTTCTGTATGGAGTTGTGCCTGCTCTAGGAGTGTTAGAACCTTCTTTCATCCTCTGTGTTAGAAGTCTGTATACTGACGTTGCACTACAGTCAATCCTTCGGGAGACTGGATGATATAATGCACCTGCTTCAAGCATGTCAATTCTCCAAACTCTCTCTCACATTTAGACATTTGGGTGTAGAGAGTCTTCACTCTTCACCTTGGCATACTTGGTCAACAATAACTTGTGGACAAAAAAGTGTCATATTACACCACACTGCTCACCACTTATACGCTAAAAACATAGCGATGTCGAATAGTAAATAGCCCTGTAATTCTCGTACTATTACATGTAAAACTTTCAATTTTTAATCATTTAATGATATTCATATGGGAATACTTGGGGCCAAATTTCATTCGTTTATGACAACTTCGTTTGTGTGTTGCACTTTTAATATTGGCCTTTGCACAAAGAAGTTCTCACTGTTGAAAGTCAAAACTAGTTCAAGATTCACTAATTTTAGTTTTTAAAGCTCTGGCTTCGCATTCGGGAGGACGCCGGTTCGAATCTCCGACCGGGTATCCAAATTTGGATTTTCCATGGTTTCCTCAAATCACTCCAGGCGAATGCCGGGATGCTTCCTTCAAAAGGCCATGGCCGAATTCCTTCCCATTCCTTGTTCCCAGTCCCATCCTGCCTCTAATGACTTTGACGTCAATGAGGCGTAAAGCCATAAGTTATATTTAGTTAGTTTTTAAAAAGACTTTCACAAATCCCCAATACCAACATTGATGATCCATACTACAACCATACTTCACATAAATTGTTCAAGTTGTTAATCGGCTATGATGAAAATTAAAACTGTATTACCCACAGATTCAAGTTGGAAATTCAACATCTTGCCATAGTTTTCGAATATTATCACCCGAAAATGCTATAATGGCTGCAGTCTATTTGACTATCTTCAAAATTACATTATGATTGAAACCTATCTGTCCATGACCAACACAATGACCTTCAATATATCATCAGTGCCTGAACAATGTTTGGAGAGGCTACTGCCATGGCTGTATTTATAGGAAACCCCAGAAACCTGCTGGTAACTGGATTTTTTATCTCTAAATTGTGTGATTTCCTTTATCAAGTTCTGGTTCCACCATTTTACTCACCTAAAACGCTATGCCAAAGTTCACCAGTCTTCTCGAAACTTTCACAGAATGTAACCCTAATTTTTCACAATATTTTTCTTATCTTTCATTTTAAGAAAATAAAAGATTGATAGTGCCTAAGATATTTGTAAAGTTTCAATCTGTTCCTTGTAATTAAAATATTGTTACCTCCAAAACCACGCATAGACAATTAACCTTTTTATATTTATATCATATAGCTTTGTTCAGTATTATTCTTCTGAACAACTCTAGAATCGCTTCCTCCTTCCATTGCAGTTTAGGTTTTTTATTTAAAAATTATTTCATCATAGGTTTCCATAAAAATATCACCATTATTATTGTTCTTAGTATTTAATTATTTGAAACTGTTCTATTCTCTAACTGAAACAACAATTTTTTCTTTGTTCTGTATTTCACTTCTGTGTACTCTATTTATCACTTTACTAAAATATCAAATCCTCTTTCCAAAAACCTACATCATAAAAATGTTCAACTTTACCCCTATTTTATTTTAGTGATATTCCCTATTTATTCAACATTTTTAAATAAAGAATTATTAATAATTTTCCAAATCCTCCCCTAAAGTTGAAATGTCCCTTAATTTCAGTCGTTTTTCATTCTTAAACTATTGAGTTAATTCTTAATTTCCTCTTTCTTATTAAAACTTCACTTAGCTTTACTTTAATTAACTGGAATCCCCAATTTTCAAAATGTGACAATCTTTTTGTTGTTGAAAAATGCAAACATTCTCAAACCTATAAATGGATATAATTCTCTTTAAAATTTTCTCTCAGATGTGGGAATTGTACTAAAACGTCCCTTTATTTCCCTAGAATCAATGGCATTGCTAGGAATCTGTTGCAAAGTGTCTTTGGCTTTAGTTGAGCCTCTTTCTTTCCCCCACAAATGCCATCCAGCATTTTATATTTTACAGTATGAATGTTGTTTTCAGTTCTTCATTGAAATAATATTACTGTGAATGTAAGTGCAGTGGATTGGTCAGTTCTGCTAAACAAGTTGGGTGCAATTTGATTATGCCAGAGGTTTTTTCACATTAAACCATCAGGTGCCCATCACCTAACAAGCAGATGGTTTCTGAAAACAATAAGTTCCACAGTATTCTCTCATATTGAGACTTGGGGTTTGCAGTCAGGATACTGAAGTGGGACTACAAGTTTCTCAGGTCTTCTCAGGAATAAGGATTGTCCTTCTGAAATCCCAAAAAGATTTCTGAAGATCTCCAAACTCTGCAAACCCTATCCCATCAATACTAATTTATCTTATCTGGGCAATTATTAGCATCTTCACCTGTAACAGAAATAATTTCAAAATCTGCACTATACCACATATATTGATCTCTCAAACACAAAACTGTTGACCCACTATGAATGGTTACAGGCTTACTGCATTCACCGACTTTTGGCATCTTTCAACCAACCTGTGATGCCAACCATAAAGATACTCCCTAAAATTTCTTTGTAATCAGATATCTCTCTGCCATGTTAACAAATGGTGGTCACTAGGCACCATCCAGGCCTGCACCCATCTCCCCTCCTCACTTCCCCTCCCTACCTTCCATTCAAGTGTCAGTGTATACAAGCAACCTTTAAAAAGATGTCCGGCTCCTTTCCTTCAGAACCCAAGGTTCAATGTTCAATGCAAACCAGGAACAATGTGTCAGAGATAAAGGCTATGTGTTCAGTCGACAGAGGTGGCTCAAGATCGCTGTGCTGTATCCCTACTCTGCTGCCATTACTACTGCATGTTTAGGGGAAAGAGAGCACATCGTTAAATTTACCAGTTGCTTGGCTGGTTGCAGCAATCTGCTTGTAGGGGGTAGTGGGGTACAGTGAGGAGCAGATTAAGGGAAATGTGACCTTAAGCCGACAGTTGAGCTTGAATAGGTTATAGGAAGGTGATAGGGGATCACTTTTTTTTGTGTATACATCTTAGCAGTCAGTTACAGACTGCTCTCCAGTAGCATATCATCAGAATTTAATCCCTGTGTTCATGCTTGTTTGAGACCCCAGTTTGTCATTTTCTTCTGTTATGGTTGATCAAAGTTTCTTTCCTACCCTTATCAATAAACTTCACTGTCTAAAAAGTTCTTAGCCTTGGTAATAGATAACAGTACTAGTAAAAAATTGGATTTCTAAAAACAGTTGACAACTGTCACTCTTTACAGATGACTATCTTAGTTGTACAGGTGGAAACTTGTCAATTTTTTGATACCTGACATTTCAGTCATCATTTTGAGGCATTCATCAGATAAATTTACAGAACAATTTAGATGTCATGGAATGATTGTTATACTTTGAACTTATTAAACGTCTCTTATCTTGGAAATCCTCTATCTGAACATTCACTGTAAAATTCATTAAAGTGTGTTGATGTTTAGCTTTTGCCAGTATATAGCACCTCTAAAGAGCACTCTCTTCTGATTAGGTCTTCAATCCTTATTCCAAAATGTCTCTCTTGATTTCTTGATTGATTGTGCAGTTGATATTAAAAGAAATCAAATGGTCAAGCATTTCTACTTTTACTTAAAGTAGCATTTTTTTTTTATTTTGCTGTGAGTGAGGACAAACTTATTTTTTCCTTTTAGTCGGCATTAGAAATCTCAAATAAAACATATAGTCCAAAGGACTGCTATTCTGGCTGAAGCAGCAGTAAGTCAAAGATGCGGCTAGTAAATGAATACGTATTCAATAGTTTGAAATTGCAATCATGTTTGTTTCGGGTCCAAAAGTAATGAAATTTTCAGCCGCAAATACAGAAAGTTATCACAATGATTTTATCCATGAATACTGAAAATGCAAATAACGAAACCATTAATAAGGTTTCCGGAGGCATTCTATAAATTTTTATTTTCACTATGAATTAAGATAATCGGCGTTTCCATCTGTGGTTTAGGCCGGGGCATATATGATTGGATTGTAATTTTGTATCACTTTACTCACTTCTTTCTTTCACAAACTGAACTCCTGTAACTTCATAGAAAGCTTGTGTTTTTTTTTAGGTTTTTCTCCTGGTTCCTAACTGAATGTCTGAAATACCTAAAATTTTGCCTCTGTCATAATTTAATTTAATGTAATGTTAGAGGTTAATATTTCCATAGGGAATATTCGGGGCATTAATTTTAGTGTTTTATATTACCTTTTTTCCCATGTTCTGTTAGTCATTTCTCATTAATTCACTAATTATCCGTCTCAAAAACTAGAAGGTGCTCTGACCTTTTGCCGACTTCTTCACTTTCTTATTAAATCATTGATGTAGTGAGTGACTTTAGCTACTTGGAAGCACCTGTTGCCACAGTTTTATCAGTAGAACCCTGCAGTATGGTTGGAGGAAGCTAAGGAATTTATTTTCCAATCTTTACAACGTGTGAATTATGGCAAAGCAGCAAACACTGATTTCGTTTCTGTCGTTTACTGCTCCTTTCCTTGTTTTTGTTTGTTTCTAATGGTTTAATGCTAATGTACATAGCAGGATTCAATTGGAATGATCAGTCATGTATCGCTTTCTGGTGGCTCAGTGGTTAAGGCATCTTACTGATTTAAGGATTTTCAAAGGCCCTTCACCCAGCATTCACCTCTGGCACAACTTGCTCTGCACAAGTACCGCAGAATGGTTGTGTGGTTAGGATTCCATGTTAAGTTATATGTTTCCTAATACCCGGTAGGATTATCATGTTGGGTAGTTAGCCATTACAAGGGGCACATTGCGTGGCATATCAAGAACATTGTCAAGTGGCGTATGAAAAGTTTTCAGGATCTCCCATCTAACAATGCCATATAATGATTTTATTTGATTTGCTTATGTTTTATGTAATGTAGTAATGTATTAATAAAAAACTTTATTTTTTTGCCTCTGTATTCCTTTTTATGCCTGTATTGCCTCTGTTAGAAGTTCTAGGTACTATGATTTAAAAATACTTCTTTGTCATTTAGCCGTAGTAGTTTCTTGAAATTTGGTTACAGTATATTACAATTCTTAACTGTTATGGCTAGTTATGACACTGCTGATTATAGCTCAGATGTACTTTAAGATATTTTTAATTGTGCTGTTCCTAAGATTTCCATGTTCTCTGGTCATAATTCACATTTTAATGTCAGCATTTTGTGCTAGTTATCTTTTGTGATAATATATTTTCCAGATGTGATATTTTATTGAGTTACGTATGTCTTGTACTCTTTGGAGCAATCTTATGAATTAATCTTCCAATTATGTCTTTTTTTTCTGTGCTTGAGAAAGTGGTTTGAAGCCACAGGCTAGCAATTATAGCCAGATATTTTCCCTCCCATGTTTTTGTCCTGTGGCTGTTGCTGCAAAGAAAGATAATCTTGAAACGTGAAGTTTCTTCACTATCAGTTCTGTCTAGGTAAATTCGAAACTATATTGAATACAGAAGGATAATGGTTGTATATTTAATTTTCATACTTTAAACTTCTTGTATTTTATAACTGCTGACAAATCTGTTTCACCAAAAGTGATTTAATTTTTTTTATAAAGAAAATTAATTGCAGGAGAGCACGTATTGAGAGTAGTAAGATGTTACCTTTTATTAAACAAATTTGGACATTATCATACTTTCTGATAAAGTAAACTACTGTTTCCTGTGTCTGTACTGTTATCAAACAGTGTTAATAAACAAATGGTGGCAAGGCAGAACAAGAATACCCTTCACTTGCAAAACCTGTAAGCAGTAATGCTTAGCAACATAAAAAACAAGCTGGATAGGAGTGCACAATATTTTGGGTTACCTTTTTAGTGTGTGCAAACCTTTATATTTATCACGAGTTCAGGTCACTGATAACACAAATAAGGGGTTAAAGGATTGGTGATTAGACTGCAAAGTGTAAAATGAAAAGTGTGTGGCATAAAACTTGGAAGATAAGAAAGAAATATATAAATAGAAAAAGAAAAGAAACAAAGTGTTGCTTTGATTAGACACTGGGTTATTAAAAGGGATAGATTTATTGGAGACTTGCTGGATAGATGTCTTGTGTCTAGGGCATGTTGATTAGCAGTTCCCATTTATGAAACACTGGTTTTAGAAAAGATTTTGACAACTCCTACATAACACTAAGGGAATTTGGAAAATCGAGAAGATTTTCACTTTGTGTCCAGGTCATAAATATCTTAATCACACTAAAGAAAATGAGGGAGGACATGGAAACTAAACCCTTCACATGTGGCTGGAGTGCACTGACAAACTTATTTTACAATATTTCAGTGAAAGACCATATTCATGTACAGAGATGAGCCATATGGAAAAGTGCATTTCTTTGTGCTACCTCTTGCTTGCTTTCATGGGTTACACTTCTTGGCTTAATTCAAACTTTGTTTTGTGGAAGATTTCTGATATAGATAGTATTTTTATTTGGTGCACTTGTTTCTGTTTCCTCTTTGAGCAGTGGACAGTCAAGGATAGTATCTCACGTAATGATGTGAATTAAATTGTGCTATTTCTGCAATTTCTATTTCTTCCGTCTACTTAATTTTTGTAAAGTGTCTTGAAAAACGAATTCTTGACAGTAAATACTTAATGTCTATAAATTGTAATCACACTAATTTAAAATGTTGGTTCATTACATTGCAGTTATTTTTAAGTATCTACTTATCGACCTCAGAATGGAAGAAGAATCTGACACAGAGCAATTACGAAGTGAGGCTGGTGGACTGCTGGAAGACTCTTTATGTGAAGATAGTACTGTTCCACTTGATTCCAAGCCAAATCAAGTAAAATCTGTGAAATCTAGAAAATCTGGTAAACTTGGAAAACGAGTTAATCCAGAACAGGTATTATACTTGTTGATAAAACAGTAATTTTTTTCTGTTCTGTATATCTTGAATGAATTTTATTTTATCTCATTTTTCTCCACAAGATCTTTGCATTAAACAGCCAGCTGTCTAAAATGCAGTTGAACTAAGATTTATTGAGCTTTGTTGTTGTTTAAAGTTAAAAACCTTTGGTATTTATAGTTTTCAGGTTTCATAGACTATAGGGAGCGTCCATAAACTGAGTGGTTCAATTTTGGCCCATATAAGGTGATGTGGATTGTGCCTTGCTCCCCCCCCCCCCCCTCCCTCCCTTTTCCCCATCCCAATGTGGAATATAGTTTTTTTTCTATTAATTACAAAAGACATTTTGTGCTGTTTTCTCTTACCAGATGAATGTTAAAAATATTTCATATACAACAAACATGGCTGATATACAGTTTTATAGCTCTAAATATTCTGAATGAAATGATGACACCACTCACGCCCGCAAATGATAAATTATTGCAAAAACATCTTTAAATTTTTCATTAATTGATAAAATAGAGCAAACTATACAACCCATGTAAAAAAAAAAAAAAATCAGTATTGCATTATTTTTTGTCTTTTGCCCATGCACGATGAAGAATGAAGTGGACGCCTGTTTGTGGTTACTGATGAACTGGTTCACACGATTGAAGAGAAAATTAAGCATAACCGTAAGTTTACACTTGGTGCCCTTGCTATGGAAGTTCTGCAAATCTCATGATCACTAATTCATGAAATTGTTACTGAAAAACTGAAATTTCGAAAACTTGGCTCATGTTGGGTACCCAAAATTCTTACTGAACAACACAACAAATAACGGATGGTCAGTGCACTTCAGTTTTGACACGCTACAGTGAAGAAGGCGATGGTTTTCTTTCTCGGATAGTCACGGGGGATGAAACTTGGTTATTGTACGACACCCCTGAAACAAAACGGCAATCAATGGAATGGAGGCACACTTCATTCCCAATGAAGGTTAAGCCTAAGCAAATCTTGACACCTCAAAAAGTCATGTGCACCATTTTTTGGGACAGAAAAGGCATTTTGCTGATTGATTTCTTATCACGGGGCCAAACAATCAATGCACATGGTTACTGCAAGACCATTAAGAAATTGCGCTGCGCAATACAGAACAAGTGGCGAGGATTACTGTCAAAAGGTGTTTTTTTCTTCCACGATAATGCCCGACCTCACACGGTGAATGTGACCAAACAACTCTTAAGGGAATTTCACTGGGACGTGTTTGATCATCCTCCGTACAGCCCGGACATCGCTCCTAGCGATTTTCATCTCTTCTTACACCTAAAATCGGTCCTTGGTGGTCAACACTTCAACAATGATGAGGAGCTGAAAGAACATGTTACCACATGGTTGAATACACAGGCTTCTATGAAGAAACTTGTGCCACACTTTGACGAGTGCCTACAAAATTTCGGAAGCTATGTAGAAAAGTTGTAGATTTTTTACAATAAATAATTTTTCTGTATCTGTACAAGTTTGTTTTATATAACCAAATGGAACTTTCTTTGTGGACATACCTCGTATTTAAGTTTCCTTTCTTTGACATTAAATATTATAATACATGATACAAATATTCATTCATACAATGAAGAGTTACATTATCTAAAAAAAATGCAAATTTTAGGTAAAGTGTTGTATTTTGTACAATGCAGTAATAATGCAGTGTATTGTTATGTGCTTGGTTTTTGTGTACTGTAAGAGGTACTTTATTTATTAAAATCTTGATTGTTTTGTTCTGTTATTAAAATGAACTGCATAACTCAGATGTCAAAGTATCTGTCATTGCAAATGATCATTTGGTTGAATAAAGAAATTGGTTTAAATGATCTATTGCAATGTGATTTATCATGGACATTTTCCAACAATGGATATTCGGTAATGGATTAGGAATTTTTTTTTTTTTTGCTGTTGTCAGTCTTTCGACTGGTTTGATGCAATCCTCCATCCTTTCCTATCCTGTGCTAACCTCTTCATTTCTGCATACCCCTTACAGCCCATGTCCTTAATTATCTGCTTCATATATTCTAATCTCTGTCTTCATCTACAGTTCTTACCTTCGACTGTTCCCTCCACTAACAAATTAACCAATCCAGCATGTCTCAAAATATGACCTACCAGCCTGTCTCTTCTTCCCGTAAGCTTCTTCCATAAACTTCTTTTCTCACCCATCATTTCCAAAACTCGTTCATTTCTTACTTTGTCTGTCCACCTAATTTTCAGCATTCTTCTGTAGCACTACATTTCAAATGCTTCAAGTTTCTTTCTTTCCGGTATTCCTGAAGTCCATGTTTCGCTACTGTAAAGTGCTGTGCTCCACACATAGAGTTTTAAGAAGTTCTTTCTAATTCCTAGATCAATATTTGAAACTAAAAGGTTTCTCTTTTTCATGAAGGCTCTTTTTGCTAGTGCTATTCTGCTTTTCACATCATTCCTGCTTCGGCCATTGGTTGTAATTTTGCTTCCCAAGTAACAGAACTCACTCACTTCTCCTATTGCATCCGATCCTATTTTTATATTTAATCTGCTAGTGTTGGTATCATTTCTGCTACATTTCATCACTTTTGTTTTACTTTGGTTTATATTCAGTCCAAAATCTTCCTTCAGTATTTTGTTCATGCCATTCAGTAACTTCTCAATATCCTCAGCCCTTTCTGCTAACAGTAAATCGTAGCATACTGATTTTTTTCTCCCTGAACACTTATGCCACATGGAAATTTTTCTTTGACTTTCTTTATTGCTTCTTCTACATACAAGTTGAATATTAAAGGGGATAGACTACAACCTTGTCTCTCACCCTTTTTAACTGATGCATGTCTCTCGTGATTCTCTACTTTTATTATAGCCACTTGATTCTTATATAGTTTATAGAGTATTCTTCTATCTCGATACTTTAGGCCTGACTTCTTTAAAATTTTGAACATCTTGTCCCATCTAACATTATCAAATGCTTTTTCTAAATCAACAAATGCCATAAAAGTATCTTTGTTTTTCTTGATCTGCCCTTCAAGTATTATTCTTAAAGACAGAATGCTTCCCTTATACCGCGATTTTTTCTAAACCCAAACTGATCTTCACCTACTATCTCTTCTACTACCTTTTCCATCCTTCTGTATATTATTATGGTCAGTAATTTTGAAGCATGTGATGTTAGACTAATGGTTCGATAATTCTCACATTTGTTGGCTTGTGCTTTCTTTGGAAGTGTGAAGATGATATTTTTATTAAAATCTGTTGGAATTTCTCCTGTTTCATAACTTTTTGATATCAGCTTGAATAATCTTTCGATTCATTCCTCTCCTAGTGATTTAAGAAGTTCTGCAGGGATCTCATCAATTCCAACTGCCGTATTTGCTTTCAAGTCATCCAGAGCTTTATTAAATTCTGTCCTCAAAACAGGATCTCCTAAGTCATCAATGTCGACATCGCTTTCCTTTTACATTACACTATTGTTCAAGTCGTCCCCAACATACAGTTTCTCAATGTATTCTTTCCATCGGTTAGCTCTATCTTCTGAGCTTAAAACAGGTTTCTTATTGGCAGCTTTAATGTTGACACCTCTTTTCTTCAGTTCTCCAAAATTCTGTTTGATCTTCCTATATGCAACATCTACTTTACCTATGACCATTTCCTTTTCTACTTCTTCACACTTTTCTTGTAGCCATTTTTCTTTTGCTATTTTGCATTTCCTATATATTTGATTTCTAAATTGCCTGTACTGCTCTCTTCCTGCTTCATAATGAGTATTTTTGTACTTTTTCCTCTGATCCATCAGCTCCAAAATTTCTTCTGTGATCTAAGGTTTTCGGGCAGCTTGTTCCCTAAAGCCTAATATTTCTTTACCAGCTTTCATTATTTCGGTCTTTAATGCATTTTCTCTTGTGCTAGATTGTTTCAGTTTAATCACTTCCAGTCTGTTCTGCTTATACTGCTGTCTTATTCTCTTGAATTTCAGCCTGCACTCCATTAATATCAAATTATGGTCTGAGTCTATGTCTGCTCCTGGTACGCTTTACAGTCTAGAACTTGATTCCTGAATCTCTGTTTGATCATGATATAATCTAGCTGATATCTGCCTCTATCTCCAGGACGTTTCCAGGTGAATATTCTTCTTGGATCGTTCTTAAACAGTGTGTTTGCCAATACTAGCTTATATCTTTCACAAAATTCTAGCAACCTGCTTCCTTGCCCATTTCTTTCTCCTAGACCAAAACTTTCCACAGTATTCCACTCTTTTCCTTCTCCCACTATTACATTCCAATCACCCATGATTATTAGATTTTCCTCCCCTTTCACATATTGGATTAATTCTTCAATTTCAGCGTATATTTTTTCTATTTTTTCGTCATCTTCCTGTGACGTTGACATATACACTTCTACTAATGTGGTTGGGATGGGCTTAGTTTCTACACTCATCAAGATAATCCTGTCACTAAAATGTTCGTAATAACTCACCAATTTCCCTACTTTCTTGTTCATTACGAATCCTACACCAGTGACTCCATTTTCAGCTTGTGTGCTAATTATCCTGTGTTCCCCAGACCAGAAATCCTGTGCATCCTTCCATTTAATCTCTCTAATCCCAACAACATCTAACTTTAAGTTGTTCCATCTCCCTTCTTTAAGTTTTCTAACCTACCTGCCCTATTCAGATTTCTAACATTCCACGCTCTGACTCGTAGAATGTTTCTATCCATTCTGATGACTCCTCCCTGAGCAGTCCCCACCCGGAGATCCAATTGGGGGACTATTTTACCTCCAGAATATTTTACCCAGGAAGAAGCCATCATGATATATGTAATTTGAGAGGATTACATGTCCTCGGGATACCCTTTGAGTCTTTAATGCAGTGGTTTCCCGTTGCCTTCTGCATCTCCATGCCGTTGATCATTTCTGATTCATCCACCTTTAGGGGCCGTTTCCAACCCCAAGGGCAAGAGGACAGCTCCCCGTTTTTCCGCCCTCCTTTCGGAGGCCGTTGGCAAGCAGTGGGTGATTCCTTATACCGGGAATCTATCAGTCGTCATAGCCTCGTCCGTGCAAACAGGGTGCACCACGTGAAGGAGAGGTTGACATTGGTTGGAAAAGACTAGTATAGCCCCTCCCAAACCCTTACACCCATATCACCAACGAAATCAGCGGTATCTATCTACAGCCATCATAGAATCCAGGCAATGCCTGACATAAAATAAGGGCCTTTCGTGATTCCTGTCAAAAGCATGGTAAAATACTTGGGATTATGGATTGACAACAGACTCAAATGGGAAACTCATGTCAAAAACACGATCAAGAAATGTGTCATGGCCATAAACCTCGTATGTGCAATAGCCAGCATAAAATGGGGAGGAAACACAAATCACTGGTGTGACTACACTTCGACTACGCCTGTGTTTGCTATGGATCAGCATCCAGTAATGTACTTAAAGAACTTGACAAAGTCCAATACAAAGCACTCCATGCGTGCATAGGTGCTATGAAATCAATGCTGACTAATGCGCTTCTGGTTGAAGCACTTGAACCATCCTTAAGCATCCGTAGACGCTTCGTAAGCGCAAAATTCCTCTTCAAGCATGGCCAGTATGCGGGCAGCAGTCTGATACGTGTCATACACAATCTCACTATGCTATGTTTAACAGAAAACTATTGGACAAAGAAATAAATGCCCCCTCTTGCAGCGGAGTATGCATCAGACTAAAAAAATTTCCTCTTTTGAGGCCCCGTACTGGGACTCCATCACAAAATTGGAGGTACATACAGATACAGAAGATTCCACCCATTCGGAAAACTACAAAGCAAATGTGTTCCAGAACCTCCACAATCAAGCCATATGGAACAAATATATATGGATGGCTCCAAATTTTCTGATGCTACCGGATGCGCCTCTTACTTACCAAAATCTGGAGACAAGGGGATCTTCAAGTTACCAGTGGAGTCATCTATCATGACTGCAGAGCTGATGGGCATCTTGGAAGCTCTAAAGCACGCCAAGATTTCTCACGTTAAAAACTTCATAATTTTATCCGACTCAAGATCGGCACTGTCTCTACTAAAAAAAACATCACAGGCAATGGCACAATGACCCTCAAGTATATGATATCGTGAGCGTGGTTCAAGAGTTACGACGCTCTAACAAGACAGTGAAATTAAAACGGGTCAAAGCACACTGCAATCTTTTAGGAAACGAGATGGCGGATTGATATGCCAAGCAAGCTGCTCGCAGTGGTGCAACACACAATAAAATGATTCCTGTACCAGACACAGTTGGTCAGATCAAAAACAAAATAAAACTAAAGTGGAATACGGAATGGAAGATCTCACTTTTGAGCAAAGGCCAACACTACAGGCACATTCACCCAGAGATACCCTCACATCAATGGTATGAGGTACACAAATGTTCTTGGAGACTCGGCACCTCTATTGCTAGACCAAAATTCAACCACGGTTGCTTCAAGCAACACCTTCACAGACTACACGTTGTAGACTCTCCCAACTGCTCTTGCGGAGAAATTGAAGACATAAACCATCTGCTATTTGGCTGCCGACAGAAGAAGATGGAGATTGATCACTTCCTAGATGTGCTCATGAAAGAAGGCATTCTGTTGCCCACTTGCACTGCCTCACTCCTTGAATCTGAAGAATATGCTATTTATAAGGTTTTGTACCAGCACATGGAAAATATTGGTGTCACAATCTAAATTAATTGTAAATATCTTGGATGTAATTGCAGGATATTATTATCGGAATAATATTAATATTATTCTGCAAAATCAAATAGCTAATTGCATAATATTAGTATTGTTATAGCGGAGATGTTAATCTGTAATTGGAAGTGGCTATATATATATATATATAGACGTGTGTTTTACTATATTTAACTTTTCAGCCACCACTACCTAGCACAGATCACTGGTCTTTGTGTGTGGAGTTTCCTGTCTTGCACAACGTTGGCCGAATGCCGATAGCTGTGGGAATGTGGAAGATATGATGGTTAAAAGTGGACGATGCAGGGCATTTTTGTATTCCGACCAAAGACATGTGTCTCCGTATATGTCACTCTGCTGCCACAACTACATAGCATAGACCATTGGTGTTTGTGTGTGGTAGTGGTATCGTGTCTCCTATCGTGTGCTATGGTGGTTAGATGTCAGTAGCAACAGGGGTGTGGGAGATATGGTGGTTGAAAGTGGTTGTCCTGCGGCATTTTTATATTTCTACCAAAAACGTATGTGTCAAGGTGTATCACTTTTCAGCCAAAACTACCTAGCGCAGATCACTGGTGTTTGTGTGTGGTAGTAGCACAGTCTCTCCCATCGTGCACTATGGTGGTTAGATGTCGGTAGCTGTCAATCCAAATTCTTTACAAACACGAACGAAGTCGTGGGCACCAGCTAGTAATAAATAAATAATAATGGTAACATATAGGTATATAAAACAATTATAAAATGTACAAATATAACTACTTAAATATGATTATTTCCCTTTAATCAGAACTTTATGATTACAAACCCTAAATTATGAGTTACAATTTGGATCCCCTAGTTCATATATGCTTTTATGGTACTTTGGTAGTGAATGCATTAACTACTGGACAGTATTTAGCTTTCATGTATAACAAAGATTGAGCTGTGGTTCCATTCCAGAAAATCTGGCAATTACAGAATCGGAGGTACAGTTTGGCATAACAGCATTGGATACTTCCAAAGTTAAGTTAAACTAGTCAACAGTTCAAGGATCAAAAAATTGGACACTGAGTGGGCATTGTGATATTTCATACATACTAGACGACCCATGCAGTAGCATAGCTATCGTAGGGCTAGGTGGTGCCCTGCACAGGGGCCCCCCAAATTCAGCCGGGAGGGGGGGGAGGGAGAGGGCTAAGCTCAGGGAGTCCCTGCTAGCGAAACTCATAGCTCGCAAGACTTGTCAGAAAAAAAAGGGTGGCCCATCTGGCGTGAGGGCCACAATATTTTTATTTTATTTTTTTTCACCGGTCCCTTGGTAACGTAGCTATGCTACTTGACCCGTGCGAAAAATTCGTGAATAAAATACTATGAATAATGAGGTTGAATCCTTTTAATATAATGAAATATAGAACCGCACTTTTGTAGCAAATATTTGTTTAGTGTAATAGGTACACATCAAAATACTCACAAAATATTACTAAACAGTTAGGAAAATTTAAAATGCGCTGTATTTAACAACCAACCTGAACGAAATGCACACAGCATATCAACATCTCCATGATATGTGTTGCTGTGTGAATAAAATGTTTACATTGGAATTGTATAGCAAAACAAAATTGTTTCTGTAACAGAAAAAAATATCTGAAAAGCTGCTTATTGTATAAAAAATAGTTTATTCACATATCTGTGACATCTGCTGCTGCAATTTAGGGATTTGGCTCTGAACTGTCTCATACGCACAACCACTTTAAGCATCAAATTCCGAAAAATTCTTTCTTATTTTATGATTTTACCTGATTGGAAATCTTAATTTTTGGAACGATATGTCATTTATCGATTTCGGTTAGGTATTGAAGGATATAAATGGCTCGTAAGAAAAAAGGCATTGTGTAGAAATATTGATACTTTTGCCCTTTAAGGGTCAAATTCCAAAAAATTACTTTATAAAATATGGTGTGACCAAACCGGACACCTTGGTCTTTAAAATGATTTAGTGATTTTGGCTAGGCATCAAGTGAACTAAAAAAAAAAAAAGTTTTAGAATTGATGATATTTTTATGCCTTAAGGGTTGAATTTGTAGAAAGTTCTTTTTTAAAATTCGATGTGACCAAAGCGGGTACTTTAATATTTAAAATGATACCTTATTTATCTATTTTGGTTAGATATTAATGGAGATAAATGGCTCACGACACAAAAAAAAAAAAAAAAAAAAAAAAAAAAAAAAAAAAAATGCATTTTAGACATATTGACGTTTATGCCATTTAAGGGTCGAATTACAAAAAATTTCTTTCTTAAATTATAATGTGACCACAGCGGGAACCTTAATCTTTAAAATGATACCTCATTGACTTATAACACTTTATGGAAATAATATATATGATTATTGTTTGTGTCAGTGGCTAAGTAAATGTTATTTTTTCCCTCTTAGCTGTAGTGATGTTTCATGAGCACCTACTATTGTACTTAAAGATTTATTTTGGGTCCATTTATGTCTGTAATACAAATAAGTTTAAGAAGTAGTGTGGCTGTAACGTTCATATTGCTGCTTTTGTTTTCCTTCTCCTCACCCTTGTATCAACAAGGTTACTTGCTGCTTACCAGAGGACTGGAAGAGTGCGATAGTAGTAGTGGTAAATAAAGGAGGGGTGACATATGGGGTCAAAAATTACAGGCCAGTCAGTTTGACATCGGTGGTAGGTAAATTATTAGAAAGGTTGAAATGCAACCACATTAGAAATATATGTAAGGAACGTAAGTAATTTTAAAGTCGACAACATGGCTTCAGCGTAGGTACTCATTCAAATCTCAGTAGGATATATGCAAATAATTTGGATGAAATGGACAAGGGAGAGTAGCACTAGATCTTTCAAAAGCCTTTCAAACACTTTTTTAAACAAAGGAAAAAGGAAATGGCTTTAGGCAGTATAAATTACACGGAGAGGGAAAATGACTTATCACTCACCAAAGTTGAAGGAAATGATGGGAGAAGAACATACATCATGGACACAATATAATATACACAATATTTCAGTCTGATACTTTCTTCATGTTAGAGAGAATGAGTCATGAGGTTTGGGAGGTGTGTACACGTTGAAGGTTCCTACATGACTGAGTGGATTATCAATATGGCGGTGGTACTAAGATGTGGGACCCTACAAGTCCAGGAATGTTTTTATTTCCTGACAGATTGAGGGATATGTAGAGTGTGGTAGGTAGGTGCTGGTGTCAGATAGTTGCCTCAGCCTCATAATGATTGCGGGCCATCACTACTGTGGTTGAGCCCTTATTAGCAGGACATCTTAGTCCCACCGCCATATTGATAATCCACTCAGTCATGTAGGAATTTCGGTGTGTGCACACCTCCTGAACCACATGACTCATTCTCTCTAATATGAAGAAGGTTTAAGACTGAAATAATGTGTATATTTTTTTGTGTTCATCATATATGTTCTTCTCCCGTCGCTGCCTTCAACTTTGGTGAGTGATGAGTCATTTTCCCGCTCCTTGTAATTTATATTTTAAAGACTTTTGACAGAGTGAACCATAAAATGGTGGTAAAAAAGGTAAAAACTATTGGAGTGGATGAAGGGGAGATTTGCTGGGTGCAAGAATTCTTGAAAGGCAGAAACCAATCAGTGTAGGAAATACAGCATCAAAATTAGTGGGAAAGAAATGGGAGTGCCACAGGATAGTTTTGGGACTACTACTATTCATATTGTGTTGATGGTTTGCTATCAGAGGTTATGTTGTTTGCAGATGGCATAGTGTTATATAAAATGATCAAAATGATATAGACTGAATAACTGCAGGGTGATCTGGACAGAATATTTAGCTGGGTAGGTCTACATGGGATAAAAATTAATGCAAAGAAGAGTCAGCTTATTAGGTACACAGATTAAAAAAAAAAAAGATTGATTATGGTTATAAGGTGGAGAAAAAAATTAGCTTTTTGAAGACTTGAAATGTAAATACCTGGGGCACATTTGACAACAAGCTTAACTGGGCAGGACACATTGGACAGGTAGTAAGTGAAGGTTTCAAAAGTCTTCACCAGGTGGAGATAGTGTTGAGGGTATATTCCAGAGAAGTGGAGGAGTTGGTTACAAAACTTTGGTCACACTATTGCTTGAATATGGTAACATAGTATTGGACCCACATTTAGGTATCAAATACAAAGAAGTGTTGCTAGATTTGTATCTCGAAATTACCGCAGAACACAATAATATTTAATTAAATCAGTAACCAATATGATAAAGGAGGATTCTTTGGAAGATAGGAGGAGGGTGAAGAGAGTCATGGAGGTGTACAAGACTTATATTGGTGATGAGGAATAGAAAGATATTGGTGTAAGAATTAGGAGTGATACACGAAAGGGAAAAGATGACCATGACACAAGCTGGCACTTGATTTCAGGCATAGGGGTGTGGGAAGATTTTCTTTTGTAGTGGAGGAGTTTAGGGATTGGAATAAGATACCAAGATAATTAGATGAATTACAAAACACCAAAAGCATTTAATGTTTAAATTTGTAAGAGTGCAAAAGTAGATGGGTACAAGAAAGTTGGAAAAATGGATTTGTACTGGAAATTACCACTGGAGCGTGTGCTCCATCACAATTAAATTAAATTAAAATACCAGATTTCTTTAGTTGGGGATTGATGTACATCTTACTTAAAGAAGAAATGACTTATTAGAATTGTAAAAACTTGTTTGTGCCCATAGTTATTCACAATTAAATGGAAAGCTAGTATATATCTTCTGTTTTAATGGAACACTTGTTTGTCATTTGTAGAAGCTAGAAGTGGATGTGGTATATTCTGCTAGATTTTTTAAAAAAATCTGGTTTATTGTTCAAGTGCAGCATATAATTATTTGAATACTTTTTAACTGTTTGAGTTTCATAATTTTGCTTGTAAAATTCTAGATGACTGTTCTTGTTGACCTTGAGAGGACAGGCCAATATGAAGCATAGAATATCTTTATGACTTTGTTAACTTGTCAAAAAAGAACTTTGTGTTTAGACCAGTATAAATCTAAAATACTCTGAGATTGAAGGTGCTTTGACCTCTCAGACTTTATTCGATCTGATTGTGTTCAGCCAACAAAATTTATTGAATTTAATTCTGCTGTTTTTTAAAACTACCGGTACTGCTTGCAAAGGTTCATCAACCTTTTTAGACAAAGTATCATAACCATTTGACAAATGACTTCGAATATATATACATTCTATCATTTCTCTTACTCTTTAAGAGTGTTTGTGACTTTTTGCCTACTATTATTAATATATGTTTAATGTTTCAGGATCCAGTAACCAAGAAAGAAAACATTTACAACACAATCAAAAACACTTCTACAGGACTCCTGCATTCAGTTCAGTATCAAGACATTAATGATTTAATCTCAGATAGAAGAATATTTTTAGTAGATGGGGATTCATTATTCCTTAATGCTGTAAAGGAAAGTTTAGTACATACAGATAATGCAGGGCAGATGTTGCACTGTATCTATCAGTGCGAACGTATCTTGCAGATTTTTTCAAGACTTGGTGGTGTGTTTGAAATAGTGTTTTTTGATATATGGAAAGAACTTTTTGCTGAAAGGTCAAATGTACTTCTAACAAGGTCAGCTTTAATTAGGCATTTTAGACATAACACTACATTTGTTATACATGAAATTGACAGAATCTGGACTGAAAACTTCAAGAAGCTAGTATGTGCAACACAGCCCAGTTTTATGTTGCTTGACCTTTCATTACTGAAGTCTTATAAGTCAGTGTTCACAGGAGATTTGAAACTTTTTGAAATGGTATTTTACACAAATATTATATTCTCTGTAGGAAACGTTATGCCTTGCATTGATTTTCTTGATATTCGACTGGATGTGTCAACACTTAAGGCGTTTGTAATAAATCCAACAAGATCCATTTCAAACCAATTACTTGCAATATCTAATAAACTTATAAAGTTGTATAAACCAAGGAAGGCTGATAATATTGCAGTAAGTATACCCAGTGGAATAAAAAATGTAAGAAGATTGTTATACATCGGCTCAGCTGTAAGATACCTTACAGTTAATTCAAATCCTGAAGTGAATGTCAACCTGATCAGAACTCTGCTACTTAAGAGTGTTTTGCTGGAAACCCTTCCTTTAAAATTTAGAGCATTTAATCCTCCTGCTGGTGATTTACCTCCAGTAGCTGTGGGCTTCATAAAAGAAATTCATATGCACATGAATTCTATCATAAATCAGTTAGGTGATACTGATTTGTGCTACAAAACTGTGCCTGATATTTGGCATGGTAACTTGTTTACAACTTTGCTTTTGACACTTAGTAATAAAATTATTTGTGATAAACTGGAACTGGGAAGTATGATTGGAAATGTCTATATTGATTTAGTAGACCAAGTAAATAAATATTTGAATAATCATTTGGATGGTTTTCCTATTAGTACAAAGGAATATGAAAGTTTCCAGAACATTTTATTGTCTGTTCCACAAACGCCACAGTTTGAGGCTTCATCATTCAGTGAGCTGAAACAGTTGTTGGGTACAACATGCCAATTTACTCGGGAGTTCTGTGGAGAGATTATTTTGAATACCCTCAGAGATCTGCAAAATAACTCTGAAATGGTCAAATCTTTCATACTAAGGAATGCTGATTTTGAAGAAAAATATCACTGGCATTCAAGAAGACCTTTAAGTGATGAACTTAATAGGATACCTGACAGAAATGAAATTCTGAAGAACAATCTAGAGAAAGAAATAAACGAAAAGGATTGTAACCTAAAACAAAGAGAGAAAAATCCAGTGAAAAAACAACAGTATCTTAAAAAAAAACTGCAAGAGCAGCAGACAAGATTTGCAAAATACATGACTATTTATGGAAGCAATCTTGAAGGGCGACCTCTATCTGTGGAAAGTGTAGTCCGTGAAACAAAGAAACAAATTGTTGCTAAAGCCAGTAAGAAATTGCATAGCAAAAAACCTGCAAAGTTATCCAAAGCTGATAAAATTATTGAGCAGAATAAAAAGGCAAAACTTCTTCAGTATGAAGAAGAAGATAGAAAGTTGTTTGAAAATTGTTCAAAAATTGTAGAGAACTATAAACTAAATTACAAGTATGAAAATGCTTTGCATGAAATTAAGTTTCTAGAATTGAAATTAAGAAGTGACCTGATGAAACTTAAAGTGTATTTAATGAAAGCAGACATATTGTATAAGAAGCTGACTTTTGACTTTAAAGCCGAATCAAATGAAACTGAAAATTTCCTGGAAATCTATTTACAGATTTTCCTTTTGTTGCAAACGGTCCTCATTGGTTCAGAATCGGCTAATGAATTATCAAAAGATGACAAAAGGCAAATTAGGGAGTGGTTAAATGCTTTGAATCTGTCTGTAATTGCTGATGAATGGGATCTTGATGTAGGTTCAGCAGAGATTAACAAAATGTATGACACTGGCCTTCCCTGGGCTCAGTTTCAACTTAAACATGTGGGTCCACATTTATTACGAGAATTATCATCTAACTTTGATCCAGAACTTGGTTTTACACCTGATGATTGGCAAATGGATCTTATAAATATTGTAAGGAGGAGACAATCAGCAGTTGTCGTTGCTCCAACGTCCTCGGGGAAAACGTATGCTTCGTACTACTGTATGAAATCAGTTTTACAGGAAGGCACAGAGGGAATTGTTGTTTATGTTTCCCCAACAAAGGCTTTGGTAAATCAAGTAGCAGCGACAGTCTATGCTCGTTTCAAAAACACTGCCATGCCCCCTGGCAAAGCAGTTTATGGAGTTTTTACTCGTGATTACAGAGAAAATACTATGAACTGTCAGATATTGATAACTGTACCAGAGTGTTTAGAGTTACTACTTTTATCTCCTGCAGCAACTAGATGGGTACAGAAATTGCGATACGTGATATTTGACGAGATCCACTGTCTCTCAGGAATTGCTGGAGGGCTTTCATGGGAGACTGGTTTGTTAATGACTCGGTGCCCATTTCTAGCGCTTTCAGCCACAGTAGAACGGCCTGACACTCTTCACAAGTGGCTTCAAGAAGCACTTGATTTCAGAAAGAAAATTGACATTGAAAATTGTTTTGACATGAAAAAATGTAGTTACAAGGTTCATCTGATTCAATACAGTGAGCGGTATAATGATTTGAAGAAATATGTGTATCATGAAAATTCGAAAACTTTAGTACATTTACATCCTTATGCATGTCTCTCAAATCGCACAGTAAAACAACACAGTGGTATCCCAGCACATATTTCACTCTCTTCTAATGAAACACTGCAGTTGTTTTCAGTTGTTTATGAAACTGTTGGAAATTGTTCTGACATTGAACACTTGGTACCAGAAACATTCTTTCAAAAGTTATCAACAAAGGGATTTATCACCAGACAAGGAGTAAAACAATATGAGAGTAGACTAAGAGAATTCTTGGAAGATTTGGCACTTAAGAAAACGTGTTTATTTAATCTTGTAATTAGCAAACTGCAAACTGATTTTAAAAAGGTCAAACTAACAGAAAGAAAGGAACTTTTAATTAGAGAATTGCCTGCACTTATTGAGACATTAGGCAACAATGACATGTTTCCAGCAATTGTATTTGCATTTGATCGTAATCTTTTAGCATCCTTTCACCAGGCTTTGAATTCTTACTTTGAGTTGAAGAGTGCCAGAGAAGTGAAAAATAGTGAGCTGAAGAGTGCCAGAATAGTGAAAAATAGTAATATACAGTCAACAATAAGAAATGAACGGGCAGTCAAGAAGTTACAAGATGGAAAAGAAAGAAACTTAAAATCTTTGGAACTGCTTAAAGATGTCTCTTCATCACTCAGAAAAATTGGTGTAGTTGACAGTGATGATTTAGAGTATATTGAGAAACGACTCATACGAGTTGGTCATAAGCAAAATGATTCATTTATTTGTGGTTTGCGAAATGGCATAGGGATTCATCATGCTGGTATGAATTCTGTGGAACGGGGAACAGTAGAAATGATGTTTCGGTCGAAAGTGCTTAGTGTTGTGTTTGCTACTAGCACATTAGCTTTAGGTATACATATGCCATGCAAAACTGTAGTCATAGCAACCGATAGTCCATTCTTGACTCCATTGAACTATCAACAAATGTCTGGGCGATCGGGAAGAAGAGGATTTGACCTAGAAGGAAATGTAGTGTTTTGGGGACTTAATGAATTTAAAATTCACAGTTTACTCTCTGGAAAATTGCCAGTGATGTGGGGTAATTTTCCAATGACTGTTACTCTTGTGCTACGTCTTTTGCTGTTGGTAAGCAGTTCAGAAGATAAGGAAGGAAGTACTCTTTCAAGGTTGGTATGGCATTCTGGTATGCTTGATTACATTTTACATTTGAGCCACGTAGTGGCACTGTCTTGGTGTCTTACTTGCATACCTCCTTTTCTTCGTCCTGATCTTTACCATTTTTTCTGTGCTGTTTCTCATTTCTCTTATTCTGTTCTTAGTTCAATGCACTGATTCATATTTAATGACATTCTTCTATTGTTTACTCTTAAAAAGCTTTCATAAGGGGTTTGGATTGCCTGCTTAACTATAAGATCCTGCTCTTTGTGTAACTATATAAGATTATATTATATACCATGAGCAGGGCAGTGAGATTTATCTGTGTAAATTACTGTAGAAAACAAACTGTAACTGGTATTATAAAAGAACTGGTTTGGGATTCATCAGGAGACAAGAGGAGGGTGAAGAGAGTGCTGGGAGTGTACAGAGTGTTTGTTGATGATGAGGCTTGGTAAGATATTGGTGTAAGAATTAAGAGTAGTGCATGGAAGGGAAAAAATGATCAATACCACACGTTGGCACTCGAATTCAGGCATTAGGTAATTTTCTTTTGTGGGTAAGAGAGAGTTGGAATAAATTACGAAGGAAGTAATGATGAAACTAAGGAAGATGGAAGCAGCTTCTAGGGGATATATATAATGAAGGAAAGGGAAATTAAGCCACCACATACCAAAGTTGACAGCTGTGATGAGAAAAAACACAAAGGCTGATAAACAAATACACAATATTTCGGCAACAGCGTTCTTCAGTAGTAGATAAAGGGGCCATTAGGCTCTATACGTGTGCACACACAGAACATCACCCAGTGACGAGCTAGGTAGTGGGAGGAACAGCTAAGGAGAAGACTATCGCTACATTGGTAATGTCTGAGGTAATATATTTCAGGCAATGGTAAAATAAATATATGCAGTAAGGGTGCCTAGTACTGACACAAAAATTTATATCTAGTTAAAAAAAATAAAAAAATAGGTGATGGGTTAAGTGGTTGGATTTTATCGGTGGTTAAGGCCTGGTAGGTGTCTAGTATCCAGGATATTCTGGTACGCTAGTTGCCGTCTCCGGAGTTCTGCTGCAGTGGTGCTATCGGGGAATTCTCTTGACTGCTCTCACAGTAAAACAGTTGTTAAGATTGTTGGAATCATGGCTATTGCCATGTTCTGGTACTGGAAGGTACAAGTTGCGGGTGTTGTCTGTTTGTCTGTGGCCATTCATTCTAACTGAGAGTTCCTGTGTGATGAGGCCTATGTTGGAACTAGTGCAGTGGCGGCAAGTTAGTTGGTATATGATGTGAGTTGTTGAATACATGACATGACCAATGATGGGGAAAGTTTCCACTGTGGTAGGATTGGAATATGTAGTGGTGGGTGGAAGCATGCTGTATTAGTCCAAGATCCCAGTGCCCCCAGACCTACGTCATTTTAGCAAAGCTGAAATTTTGAGGATGAGTAGAGTAATATGTAGTTAAGAACGTATGCGTACTCGCCAGCATGGAAGTGGGGCCCTTTCAGAGGTAGCAGGTACTAAAGGACTCAAAAAATCTTGCTAAACTACGTCATTTTAGCAAAGCTGGTTTTTATATATGTTTTACAGGATATTGTTAAAAACCAACATTCATTATTGCCAGACACTTCCTGTGGGCCATTACTTGAGCCAGACGCTTTAAAGGTCGTAAAAAAAGGAGGTAAACTACGTCATACTAGCAAGCCTGAATTTTATATATGTTGCTCGGGGTACTATTTCAAGACATTTTGTAAGCAGCCAGACCAATCCGATGGGCCAAAGTTCCTGCCAGACACGATAAATGTTCCGTTCTGAATATGAGCGCGTCGCCAGTATTCATACGCATGAGCGCGAGTGAGATATCTTTGTGTCTTATACTCATGGTGTACCCTGTGATTATATTTGTGTGTAACGTTTTTTTCAGTCTCTGGTCATGCTTCTGCTATTAAGTTGACATTTCGAGTGAGTGAAATAAAAATGTAAATAATTGCAGTGCTTAAAAATATATCATGGCAGAGTTATTAAATTGTGTTTTTTTGTAACAATTCTAATGAGAATTTAATATTGTTTACTGAAGAGACGTTAACAAAGTGCCAACAAATTTTAAATCCAGTTGAATTATTTGAAAGTGGTTATCATAGAGAATGTTTTAAGTCATTTACAGGATTGATGAAAAATATTACAAATCCAAATCTACAACAAAGCCTGCTCCAAAAAAGAAATCATCAAATGCTACAGAGGACCTATGTGCAACGTATTCATCGATACCTAACCTTAATAGACAATCTATTGAACCACTGTCATGTTTTTCACAGTCTTCATTTCCAGCAGCTACTCTTATACCTGACCATATTAGAATACCTGAACCTATCGAACAGGCAACATAATTTTCTCAAGAAAATTGTGTTCCATTAAAAAATGTTAACATTACATCTGAAAGTAATACTGAGATTGAAAGTGATGTAAGTATTGAACGTAAAAATATTGTTTGATTATTTTGTGACCAAAAGACCAAGAAACATCATTCAAAAAGACAGCCTTTACATTCAACTGAAAAAGAAATTTTTTTATCAAACATATCACGAGGACATGAAAATTATCCACACTTATTTAACAAGATAGTAAATCTTTCTCATTCAAATATTTACTATCATCATATTTGTCAAGTGGACTTTGCTAACAAAATATCATTGTTCAGTAAAAAACAACTAAAGGTATTTGGCATGATCTGCGTCAGTGTCATCAAATGGCTTTTGATGAAATAAGTGCTTTTATTCAAGAAAATGTCATCGAAAAAGGACGATGTTATTTTTTGACTTATCTTCACAGATATTACATCGACTTTTTAGAAAGAATTGAAGAAGAAAATGCTGAAAAAATTACAGTGAATTTTACACCACAGCATTTAGAAAATAAGATACTTAAAGCATTTAACAAAGAAATTAATTTTTTTTCATTCAAAATAAAAAATTATTAGCCCCAAAACATTTAACAACCATTGATGACCAATCATTTGAAAATTTAAAGGACGAAGACATTTTGCAAAAAGCTGCGTTGCTGTTAAGAAAATCAGTTTTGCACATTGAAAAGAAAAAATTACCTGAAACTATATCAACACAAGATTTAAAGGAAGGAGAAGTATCAGTGCCACAAGATTTGTTAGATTTTTACTTTACTCTGATTGCCGGTAGTAATCGAAAACGAAGAAATAATCCAAAATTTATTCGTCAAGTGCGATCTTATTGTGAAGATGTCGTATATGGAATACACAATGGAAAAGTGAAAACTTCAAAACATATTATTCCAGGAATAACATTAAAAAGTTTAACCAGTAGTAGAAAAATTATTGATATTATTCAT
The DNA here is from genome assembly GCA_031002005.1 of Vandiemenella viatica. Taxonomy (NCBI): domain Eukaryota; kingdom Metazoa; phylum Arthropoda; class Insecta; order Orthoptera; family Morabidae; genus Vandiemenella; species Vandiemenella viatica. The sequence goes on from CM061919.1 coordinate 18,020,610, forward strand.
AGATATGGGCATTGCATATGTTATCCGGGAATAGAAGAGCTGGAAACAGAAGCAACATACACTTCTATTCAAAAATCAAGTTTATGTCCTGCAACAGTTAAAAAAAATCCAAATCTCTGTACTGGTGTTGCCTACGACAATTTTGATAAGTTCGTAGAAACAAGAAGTGGTAAGGATACCTTGCATGATACTGTTGGCATTATCTACCAAAATCTTGATTTTAAAATTCCAAATGTATCAGAAATAACAAATTTCCCCATTCCCAATGATGGAGAAACCTTGAATACGAAGAAAAGAAGACGGAGAACTTTTGAAGCTAAATCTTTAGATGAAGTTGTTACCCTAAGAAACCAAGGATGACAGATGATTTGCAGTTGTCAGTACATGAATCTGAAAATTCACAACCTGTAAATTTAAAATTATATGATGCAATAGACACAATTTGGATGGTTAGCCATGCATTACACATACCAAATGTTCCAATGTGGGTTGGTTTCAATAGTTTAATAAGTGACTATAATAATACAAAACAAATAATTTCTTATCTGACCCCATCAATTCATCACCAACGAATCCATCAATAGTTCTGGAGACTATGAAACAAACTCAGAAAATTTTAAACAATCTTCTATTTAAGTCACTTATGATCTCGCGATTGCGAAAGTAGCCTTACAAATTCAAGCTACCGAAAAGCCTACATTTGATAATTTATTCATTCATTTAGGGCCTTTTCATATTATGATGGCTTATTTTAAAGCTTTGGGCAAAGTTATTATTGACTGCGGCTTATCTAGTGTTATGGTCCAAAGTAATTTGCTTGCAATGGGCTCGTTAAGTGGATTTCTTGAAGGAAAGCATTTTAACAGGTGTAAGAGACTTCATCCTTTGATGGCAGTGGGAAATTTTACACTTCAAGAAATTTTTGGAAATTAAAAATATAGTATTCACAGATATAATGATAGAGGAAGTCTCACGACTGGGAACCTGTCCAATATCTTATATCTTTAAACGAGCAATTCTTGTATATATATATATATTTCGGATCTCGGAAACGGCTATGACGATTTGGATGAAATTTGATATTTAGATAATGTTTTGACTTTTAAGATTACCTAAATAGTTGTCTTCCGTACAAAAAAAGCGAGTTTGCAAAATACAAACAATTTTTTCACTTGATATCTCGAAAACGGCACTAGCGCCATCTCGTAGACAATTCAGGTACCAGAAAGCCTACAAATAGATTCTCTCTGATTTCAAAGAATATTTAAACGAACAGTTCTTGTATACTGGCTGAGGCGTGGAAATAGTAAAATTGCAAGTTTAATTGTAAAACATTTAAAAAGGAAGATAATTAAAAATTCATGATTGGTTTTGTCGGAGGTGATAAACTTCTTTGAAAATAATATTACCGGTACCAGTTATAAACTAATCACCGTTTACTTTTTGACAGTAAAAAGTGGTTGTTAGTTTGTCATTAAATACTACCACGCGAGGTATGAGCATAGTTTTAGCGGAGTGAATTGATTTAGCACTGATGATGTTCTATCATTACCGTGACGTCACAATCTGATGATGAATTCTTATAGAACGTGACGAAACATATCGAAAATAAAGAATAAATGTTCTTGATATCTCGCTTGGTTTACGAGATATAGCATGTCAAAAATCAGTTGTGGGTATAGTTCCTTGTGCTTTTGGCGACATTTCTTCTGGTCCAATCTAACAACAACCATTTGGAACAAAATAAAACATTAAAAGTACATTTCCACCGTATCGACATAGTGCTTTTGGTAGATTCTTTTTCTGGTCCAGGTCGGATCTAATCCTAACCTCTTCACTTGAGGTATCAGAAAAATAAATTCTTTATTTTCGATTTTTCTCGACGAATTTCATACGAATTCATCATCAAACTTGGCTGTGACGAAATTTATCTTCTGGTCCAGGTCGCATTTCAACCAACCACGTCAATTTTGCGATATGATATCTCGAGAACTAAGCGAGATATATAAATTTAAAAATATTTTGTACTTTAAATTTTTCTCGTCGAGGTACATAAGAATCCATCATCAAGGGTTTTCGTAGAATGCCCTGAATTAACACAAATCTCGCAGCGTTAATCAATCCCTGACTGGCATTAAGATTTCTGTTTAACATAATAATGGCATTTTTCTTTGAAAGCAATTTATGAGGCGGTCTCGCAAATGGATCTAACGATTTGGATGAAATTTCATTTGTAGATAACGTTTTGCTATTCAAGTTTTTAACACGATTTAAAAAAAAAAAAATATACAATTTTTGTATTTGGTTTCTCCAAAACGGCTCTAACCTCATTACGTAGAAGGTTCAGGTACCAGTAAGCCTAATGATGTTAGTGAAGTTTCTCTTTGGTTAACAGTGCACCTCAAAACGCCTAGGAAGTCTTCAAGCCTTTTACTTTAATCAAACTTTACTCGAAATCTTGGATATTAAATAGAAATCGAAAGATGCCGAGCGAAGATCGGTCACCCAGGTACTCGTCATTTAAAATAGAAAATGAAGAACTTAATGAACTATTAAATGACTATAGTATTTACAAGCAGCAAACTCTTAATGGCGAGTTTGGTAAGACACTGCAGTTTTATTTAATCTACATAAACCTTGTACATGTTATCAAACTTTGTCAAGAAGCATCCGCACAGGAGATTTTGAACTACTTAAATTTGTATTGCCAAACATCACTAACTTATTCTTCATATGCAACCAGCAAAATTATGCTCGATGGGCAGTTAAGTACCATGCTAATCTAGTAAACGTCACCAAAACTCATCCTGATTTGTTTGAACAATTTCAGAAAGGTTGCTTTAGCATTCAAAGAACCAATAAACCTTTCTCAAGACAGCCAATTGACTTAGTTTTGGAGCAAACAATCAATGCAGATGCTGCCAAGAGACTTACAGGTATTCGGTACTGAAAACAACATGATTTAATTAATTCGTAACTTCATTAAAAAAAATATTATTTCAACTAATTAATCGAAAAATAGTAATTAACTTCATTTCAATTTACAACAAAACAAAACCGTTTTTTTTAATAATTCACATCATCAAATGAAAATCAAGCTTTAATTAAATTTATTTCAATTATTTATTTGGCCATATAGTAAAAATAAATTAGCCTAGAACTTTAATATTTTTATTATCATAGTTTGGTATAAATTAACATTAAATGTAGCAAACTTTAAAAAATTACAATCTTTCAGGTATAACGCAATTTACAAATTCCATCTCAGCGCGGCAACGATGGGCCCGAAGTCAAGATTTAAGGTCAACAGTTATAAGTTATGTTTATGAAGAGTTAGATTTGCAAAAAGAACAAGATGTTACAGCAGACTTAAACAAACATAATATTAAAAATAGCATCAGGCAATTACAAAAATTTGTTAATACATTTGATCAGTTTATTAACCCATTTGACGCAGGAGTACCTAAAAATCTCTTAGTAAATATTTCATCTGGTAAAGCAGCATCAGATACAGTTGAAAAATTTCTCCTTAATATTGAAGAAAATGGAGGTACTAAACGTAAAACCTTCATTGCAGAATGTGAAGCAGATATTGGTAGGTTTGAGAAGAGTATAAAAAACTTTTCTCAAGATTATTCAAAAACAAAAACAAAAGTTGGTGCTAAGGTACAGGAAGTGCGTATTCAAAGAGATTTATTTGGACGTATTCTTGGTATATCTGTTGATCATAAAGTCGATATTGCTAAAATTTTATCTTATCCTATAACTTCAGTGCCTTTATCCATGTGTCATTTCGATGGTGCTATTTGTAAAACACAAAAATCTGCTTTGATGAAATCTAGAGACATTGAGCATCATCCACCACCGTTCATAAATGTTTCAGTAATTGATGTTTTTTTGTGCTACATACCATGAAAGATATTCCTAAAACATTTGGAAATATTTCAAAGAAAATGTTACAATTGGTAACACAATTAAATGCGACAAGAACTGACGTTATTTTCGATCAGTATTTTACTACTTCAATCAAGGATTATGAAAGATCTCTACGAAATGAATGTACTCAACTTGATTTTACTATAACTGGACCCAATCAAGTTCGACCTGCAGATTTTGGGAAAGAGTTGAAAAATTCACTTTTTTAAACAGGCACTCGTAGATTTCTTTATTTTACATTGGGCCACTGATGAGATGGCACCATTCATTGGTAATAAACTGATTAAAATTAATTTCAGGCAATGTCATTCTTTTAGTGTCACTAATAACACAGTTGTGACTAGTATTGATGAAAGTTTATCGTCTCCAGAGCATGAAGAAGCTGACACAAAATTATTTACCACGTATGTAATATCAATTCCCATGCAAACATTGTAATCAGATGTTCTGATACTGATGTTGCAGCGATAATATGCATCATCTGAAAGATGATATTTCACACATTTGGATACTTACTGGAACTGGAAACAACCAAAGATATATTGATTTGACCAAGATCTATGAACACTTGGGACAATCTTTGTGTAGAAGCTTACCAGGATTTCACGCTCTCACAGGATGTGATCCTGCTTTCTTCAAGAGAGGAAAACAAAGACCATTCAAAATATTAAAAAAACATCAGGAGTATCAACAAGCTTTTCTAAAATTCGGCGAGCTTGAATTATTTAACAGTAAAGACATAAAACAAAATGTATTCAATACAATACAAAAATTCATCTGTGATGTTTACAATGTTGCGGGGATGGATGATGTGTATGCTGCTCGGCTTCAGCTTTTTATTAATACATATGCAGTTTCCAATATAAATGTAGAATTCAACCGTAAAAGTATGAGAAACTTCGATGCAAGTAATCTGCCACCATGAAAAAGAGAACTACTCCAACAATTCCGTTGAGCACATTATATTGCAAGTATCTGGAGTAATGCTCATATGAAACATCCAGCCACTTTCAGTCCTGAGAATAATGGGTGGCTACTGGAAGACAACCAGTATAATTTTAAATGGTTCGATGGTGATCAGTTGCCAAGTTTTGTCAGCGAGTAACTTCAAACTGAATTAGGTATTAGACTTTCACTTCATATTATTTTCATGAATTTGTAGATATTCGCAACATAACTAATTTATTTGTTTTTACAGGGGAATTAAATAACAATGAAGATGATATTGATGAATTTGATATTCAGATCGAAGATGGGCTTGATGTGGAAGCAGAAAATGTAGACAGTGATGACAATGAAGATTAATTGTTCATAATATAATTTTAATATTAATTTTTCATTAAATTTGTATTTAAAACCGAGATATATTAAACCATCCAACCGTTTGAAGTTTATTTTGCATAATTGTTTGGTTCGTAATTAATTTTATAATTTGGCATTGAAATATTATTGGATCAATATAAAAAAATCATAAAGACAAATGAAGAACCAAAATTCCATACAGCTGACTTACAAAGCCAACTAATGCTCTCACTCGTGCTCATGCGCATGAATACTGGCCACGCGCTCATATTCATTTATCGTGTCTGGCAGGAACTTTGGCCCATCGGATTGGTCTGGCTGCTTACAAAATGTCTTGAAATAGTACCCCGAGCAACATATATAAAATTCAGTCTTGCTAGTATGACGTAGTTTACCTCCTTTTTTTTACGACCTTTAAAGCGTCTGGCTCAAGTAATGGCCCACAGGAAGTGTCTGGCAATAATGAATGTTGGTTTTTAACAATATCCTGTAAAACATATATAAAAACCAGCTTTGCTAAAATGACGTAGGTTAGCAAGATTTTTTGGGCCCTTTAGTACCCGCTACCTCTGAAAGGGCCCCACTTCCATGCTGGCGAGTACACATACGTTCTTAACTACATATTACTCTACTCATCCTCAAAATTTCAGCTTTGCTAAAATGACGTAGGTCTGGGGGCTCTGGGATCTTGAGCTATATGTTTTACAGGGAGGTCTATTGCATGGAAAAAAGCCATATGGTGCTTTTGGAAAGTCTGACGGAGGGTATTTGTGGAATGAGATGTTCTTAAGATTAAGTGGTCTGCTAAAACATGGATGGGGGACACTGGGTAAATTTTAGGTTGGAAAGGAGTGAAGGAAGTCATATCCCTGTCCCAAGATATGGTTAATGGACTCGAGGCAATAGAGAACTGGGTGGCAAAGGCAGGGTTGGTTTTTCTAGGAGAAAAGTGAGTGTGTTTACATGGAGGGTGAATGATTGCATGGAGATCTGTTTATGTACAAGATCCGTGGGGTAACAAGGGTGAATAAGGGCTTGGAATAGGTTCTGTGAGTATTGATGGAGGGAATGAGCATCAGAACAAATGCAACTTACATGGATGGCAACGGTGCCAGGTGAAGCATATGAATAAAAAAAGGACAATTATTGTACTACATTACTGATCCTAGAGGATGAGCAGTAATCCTTGGGCTTGGCATTCAGGATGAAATGAACGATTTCCATCAATCCAAATTTCGCTTTTTCTTGGTTCCCTGAAATCACATTTGGTGAATACTGGAATGGTCCTTTAAATGGTTCCTTCCTGTTCCTTGCTTCATCCCATCTCTTTCCCTCACCAATTGCCTCTCATTACCTCAACATTGATAAACCATAAATCCTGAAGAAATATTATTTACTTGGTTGTTCAAAATAATTTTAAAAGATACCAAGCTGTTGTGTATCAATCCTGTCATATGTTGGTGTGTTAAGCTATTTTGTCTAATGCTTTCTGGACTTAATAGATTAATGAGGTCTTATTATTCAGTCAGTGGTTGCCTTATTTGTGAATTAGTGACATAGGTATTCTAAAGAAAAGAAATGGCACAGTCTTTTCTTTCTTTTATTAATAATAATGTCCCTATTTGACATCGAGTGCTTAAATAATTATACATTGTAAGTTTGCCGTAGAGAGAGGAAGTTCTTTTAACATTGTATCTAACTTAAGATCACTAAACTGCTGATTAAATAAGTCTGTACAATTGAATGTTGAATTCCAAATGCTGACTATATATGAACATACAATGTATCTTAATTGTAGCAGTTTCACCATCTGCTTTGCATCATCTGTTGTGACCCTAATCACTCTTCATATCTGTTTACCAGCTGCTGTCAACTCATTTATCGGCACATAACTATTTCTGTCCAAAACGAATGTATCTGTTCTCACTGACCATTTCCATATTCTTTTTCAAAATGCAAGCCCACTACTAAGAAAAGGCACTTACCCTTTGGCAGTTTTATGACTCTTGTCCAGGTTAAACCAGGGAAGGGCAGTTCTGGCTGCCTTGGCTGCCATAGACAAATCATTACTCAACCAGAAAATTCTAAAAAAATTTGGCTATAAATTCGCTCACAAATTTAGCTGAGGATTTGGATGATGAACTGAGCTTATTGAGACATTTCAAAATTCCCTCCAAATTCTTTTGTTACTGTAAACTTAAAGTGTACTCCAAATGTGTAGACAATATCATGCAAACTATGTCTTCATCTGAGAAGGAAACCACATCTAAAAGTGATCAAAGGAGTATTACAGAAGATGAAGGGAAATACTAAACGATTTGTGATTGACTATGGCAGTCAGGGGAAAGCATAAATTAAATAGTGGCTTAGTGGTAATGGCATCTGACTGTAGACTGAAATGTCCCCAGTTTGAATCCTGGTCTCAACTGGGATTTTTAGTGGCTTGCTGTGTAAATGAAGTACACAAGTATGCTTCTGTTATTAGGATTCCATATAAAATTGTAGGTCCTCTATACCCATTATGATTACAGGTTTAGGCTAGGGTACTTACGACAGAGTGCGTATGTGTGGCAAATAAAAAACACTTGTCACTTGGCAGCCTGTCCCTGTGGGGCTATTCCGGTCAGTGCCATGCGCATTTACGTTTTCATAAAGTAAATGCGAAAATACTTCAGTTAGAAAGCTGTGAAATTGACATTATTGCCTTTAGAGAAAATTTGTTACTTTAGGAGGATTGTAGGAACATTCATTTGGTAACAAAATTTTTTCTTAAAATGGCCTAGTTGTTAATTGAAGAGAATTTACAAGCAGAATTAATCTTTTCTGTGTTCGTGAACGGAATCAAATATTATCATCTGAAATAAATCTAGGAAAAACTTCTTCCATCAAAAATTGCCCGGATTTGATGCACTGGTTTGGTCAAGCCAATCTAAAATTTCTCTGCTTTTTGTAGAGCATCATGTTATGTGAATGTACATGGCTGTTTCTTTATACTGTAGGTATTTATGCCCTTTTTTAGAATTTGTTTGTAGTGCAGATCATTAAATGGCATCAACTTTTAAATAAATTTTCTAATATTGATGTTCTTTGCATGCAGTTGTCACACATATTGATTAAACTTTTGTCGCAGGATTTAATCATTCAACAGTTAATTACAGAGAATGAGGAGCAAGAAAGATTCAAAGTTGGTTATGTCAGTGCAAGATAGTATAAAATACACAGCTGAAACAATTTTTCACCTTGCGATTAACGCAAAAACAAATGGCTTTATTACAAAAAAAGTCAATAGGGAGGATTGTTGTTTATATTTACTTTGAGACCATCAGACATGTTAAGAACAGATTTCTATCTTCTGTATACATGTTGAAGGGTATGCACCATATATGTCTGTGGTACTATCGTTTCTTCAAATATGCCCTAGTTTTTTAAAAATATATATTTGCATCCAAAGAAACAAAAAAAAAAAAAAAAAAAAAGAAAAAAAAATCAAAATGCCCTGTAAATACCAGAATTATTGCCATATATTTTCAATCGGCAGCATGGTCTGTGCGATGAGATGTTGGACTTTCTGACCTGTTGGATTTTCTGATCCGTGTTCAAATCCCTGGAATATCAAATATTTTTATTTATTTTTATGTTCAGAAATTGTCAAACATGACTTTTTTAAATTTTATTTCAGCTTTATTTACATAATTTTATTGCATGAAATAATATTTAAAACAAAACCCTTATAACAGATACACAAAAAATGCAATTTCGGCCAGTATATCAACAATGACTTCATAATATGCCTCGCCAATATCCAATGAAATTTGGTCAGGAGACCAATCTGTAAGTAAACTGGAATGAGACAAAAGCATTTTGCAATATTTATAAACGTTTGTCACTTGTTCTTCAATTTCCCTGTTGAGCTCCATTTTGTCCATTTTTTTCATCATGGACATTATTTTATTTTGAACCATTTACTTGCAACCACTCTAGGAATTAATCAATTGTAGAAAAAAAAAAAAAAAAAAAAAAAAAAAACTATCTTCTCGATGCTGCATATTTTGTATAAAATACTTCATGACAATATACAAGTACAGAAACAACGAAGATGAAATAATTAAATTATAATACCTATTTCAGTTGAAAACCCACCAAAACAATAAACTTATAAATAAAAAATGAAAAAGTAATGTTAGAATCAAGATTTCTCTGACATATGATTGCAATGGTGTACGGTCAAACTGTGTTATGAAATTACAATCCGGCGGTAGACTCGTGAAGACTGTTTTGAAAAAACGTTTTTCTGGATAAAAATGACTCTGTATTGTAGGTAATATGATTTGTTTTAAATACAATTTCATGCAATAAAGGTATGTATATGAAGTTGAAATAAAATAAAAAGTCAAGCTTTACAATTTCTGAAGATATAAATAAAAATATTTACTACTGCGGGGATTTGAACTTGGGTCAGAAAATTATAAAGCCAACATCTTATTACATAGACCACTGTGCCAATTAACATTATATGGCAATATTTCTGGTACTTATAAGGCATCTGGATTTTATTTTTTCATGTGAATAAAAAAAGAACTCCACCATTCTTAACTTCCTTGCTTTATTTCTTTTTTTTATGCTACTGATTATGTTTAATTTGGGGACCATTAGACACAGATTTCAATCTCCACCGTATATGTAAGAACGAAGACTTTCCCGGTGTATGACTGCAATGTAGTCTTCACGGGTGTACCGCCGGATAGTGTTGTGGAAACACAATATTTCGACGGCTGGCTCTGCCGTCTTCCTCAGGTGTAGAGACATCTGTAATGGTCGGCTGACCCACAGATACTGCGATAGTTCGGGTGCCGCTCTTCCTTATATACATGTCCGCGTGGCCTCGGCGATGGCTTACTATGAGCCAGGCCCGCAACCTTGGGACAGTATAGCAAATCAGGGATCGCCGAGCACCTGTACGACCATGGCCACAAAGTAGAGTTCAATAACATTAGGATATTGGCTAGAACATCACATTTTTGGGAATCTGTCATCAAAGAAGCGATCGAAATTCGACTGGCCGACACATTTAACAGAGACAGTGGTCTATGTCTCAGTGAGGCATGGAAACCAGCCTTGGCAAATATCTGCAGAGAACGTTGTACTTCCGTCCAGCTGCCGCCGTAGAGGGCTTCATATTAGCTCGGGCTGGAACAAGAACCTTAGCCACGCCCACGGGCAGCCAACCGCTACCCGAACCATCGCAGTATCTGTGGGTCAGCTGACCATTACAGATGTCTCTACACCTGAGGAAGACGGCAGAGCCAGCCGTCGAAATATTGTGTTTCCACAACACTATCCGGCGGTACACCCGTGAAGACTACATTCCACCGTATATGTCTATGGTACAGTCGTTTCTTCAAATGCGCCCTGTTTTTTTAAATTATTTATTTACATGCAAAAAGAGGGCTCATTTGTAGAAATGACTATACTGCAGACATATATGGTGGAGATTGAAATCTGTTCTGAATATGTATAATGATCCCCAAGTTAGACATAATCAGTAGCATGAAAAAAAAAAAAAAAAAAAAAAAATGAAGCAAGGAAGCTAAGAATGGTAGATTAGAACAGATTTAAGGCAAGGTGCATTTCTGCCCCCTCTACCTCTGATTGCAATGGTGAATTAGATCATACACTTGTTGATAACATGCTTTTTGATGATGATTGCCTTATAGTGGGGTGATTCACAAAAAGAGGTGCAAAATCAGATTAGGGTGTGAAGGTTGATAATGAGAATATGGTTCCGGACTGGATCAGGTTTAAGCGGAGAAGTTGAAGTAAAATGACTGAAGACAATGATCCTGCAGGAGACAGATAGTTGGATAAAATTTGAGAGTATATGTGGGAATTTGATAAAACTTTTAACATATGTATAAATTACTGATGTAGGCTGCAGACTCAGCCAAAAGTGCCTAGTACACAGAGGCTGAAATTAGGAGATAATTGAGGAGGAAAGGTAGAACAAAAATTGGAGCTGGTAAAGAGGATTAATTTTCCAATGGATTAATGTGATATTGTAATGTGGTATTGTAAGTTCTTTAACCATCGAATGAGGAATGTGAAATGCCTTTATAAGCAGTAGGAATTGAGTCCATTGATTGAACGGTGACATTTGGGGCTGACTTTCAGAACAAAGTGGTTTTAAATTCCCATTTGACCATTAAGATTTCAATTTTTAGTTGTTTCCCAAAATTACTGTATGAGGATGCCATAACGGTTGCTTCAAAATGCCTGGGCCAAATAGCTTCCCATTCCATGACGATGTGTGCAGCCCTAAGGATTTGTGAAAAAGTAAGCAGTAGAGGTAAGTCACATAGAGTACAGTTTGTCTGCTTTGTCAATAGATATATGGAAGAAATTGGAATAAGTATAATGAAAATAAAACTTAACGCATTAGCAAAAATTTAAGAGAATACAAAAATACACTTGAATCTTTTTTCAGTGATTTAAATAAATTTTGGTGCTTCATTTATACGCAAAATATATTTATTTAAAAAAAAAGTTTATTTACATTTTGCTACGTATTTATGATTTATATCATTAACAAATCAACTAAGCATCTAATATAAAGTTGTTAAACAGATATGTTTCTTTTTTTACATTATCCTTTGTTGTGTTTGTAAAGATTTTTTTTTATATGAAATGGAAAGAATATTTACTGCCTCATGTACCTAATTTTTAATGTTTTGTTTTCAAATGGTTAGTTTACATATTCTACTCTGAAAATTTCATTCCATCATGTCGGAAAAAGTTGGATGGTAATAAAAATCTCCAGCCTGTTCAGTGGTGCTGGATGATGGCTAAATATTGAGATTAATGGAGAAGGGTAGAGAATAGAAGGATGGGAGGTATACGGTGGGTGACATTGCATCCTTTTTTCTCTCTCGTATTATTGTTTACAAACAAGGAACTTTTGTTATTCAATTGGCCTTCCCAAGTCTCCTCCCCACCCACCTTTCTGCAGTTATGCACATACTTTTTATGCTGCTGATTGAGATTTGGCCTTTACTTTTTCTTTGTACACATGATAATTTAAAGAAAGTATTATTTGTTGTGTTTTAAAACAATTAACCATCTAGTTTCTGAAAAGATTATATTTTTAAGTTTGATGTAATTTTTTTTGCTACTATTGTTTTGTAGTTGTTGTTTCAACTACTTTAACAATTTAAACCCAACTTGGTACTATTGTGCTCAGTGAAGTTACCTTTTTTTTTAGAATGTCCATGGTTACTGAATGTGTGGCACTTGTGTAGGATATGTTCCTAGAAAACTTTTTTTACGTTAACTATTTCTTTTATTATTTGCGAGATACAGCAGATTCTTTCTCTATGTTTATGATGCACTATATACAAAATAGTGGTAGCAATATCCGTCTCGATTTTCAGGGCACTTAGCTTCTTGAATTGTAACTTAGTGTATCAGCACTTCCCAGAGCTGAAGCAACAAATGAAACATTTTTTTGCTTTCTCATCACAGCTATTAATGATCCAGGTATGTTTGACAAACTTAAGCTGTTATCCTATTTTTTAATTCTTTGTTTTGACAAAATATTTATTTTGTAGTAACTGTGCCAGTGACTTTTTAAGCATGGATTTTGAGATTTGTACTATTAATTCACTGATACACTAAGAAAGAAATTTTGGCTTCAAAGGAAAGAGCAGGATGGAAGCTCTGTTTTTTCCTCTTTCTTTCTTTCATTCATTCTAAATTTAGGTTGTGTATGAATGTTTTAAATGAGTTTGTGTATGTCATTTGTTTCTAGCACCCCTTCAAACTACCAATACTTTAGATTTTACAACAGTGGATGACTCGCAATCATAAAGATTATCTTGAATTATTGTTGCTTGGTACTTCTGCAAACAAATTTCTTTATTAGTGTATATATGACTACTTACTTGCTATATAAACTGGATAATGGTGGCAATGAAACTGCTGTTAGGTACTGAAAATAAGACATGATAGGCAGAATAACCCATCACTTATCACAGATGAAGATAGCAGGGCCAGATGTACATGAAAAAAAGATGGGGGAGGAAAAAATAAACACAATTCACAGTATTTCAGTTAATAACCTTTGTCATGTAGGAGATGAGACATATGGCAGGAAGAAAGACAAGTGCACATCCAGACCTGCCACATGAATGAACCAAAGATGAAACACGATGGAGGGTGGGGATTGCACCAGTGGTGGGGAAGACAGTTGACCAACAATAATTGTTAAACAGAATAATCTTCTGTGACAGTCAATGGAGGAAAAATGAAATTTTTAGATACATAATTTGGACAGTTGTGAGAGTGAATAGATAAAAAAATAGAAAGATATAAAAATATACCAGGATTCAGGATAAACAATTAAAAAAAAAGGTGCTAAGTAAGAAAAAGGGATTATAGATTAGGATAGGGAAGTGAACTTACCTTCAGATGATGGTTGTGGCGTGAGAACACACAAAAAAAAAAAAAACCCATGTAATATAGGAATTTTTGGGTCTACCCCTTTATCAACAAGAGAATGTTATGGAGAGTGGTTATTTTGTGTCAGAGAATGAACATTGGGCCAATGGTCATTCTGTGAGGCAGTCTCTCACAACACCCACCCTCCACAATGTTCTTGTGTTGATAAAGGGTTAGACCCAAAAATTTCTGTATTATGTGTTTATGTCTCTTTTTTTGTGTTCATGCCCCACATCCATTATATGAAGGTAAGTGGTGGTTCATTTCCATATACTAATCTGTATTACTATTTATTGACTCATAGCAGATCCAAAATTTCATTTTACCTCGACTGATCGTCACAGAGATTATTCTGTTTCACAGTTATCATTGGTAACTTTCTCCCACTTCACCAGTTCAGTCCCCACTCTTTTTCTTGCTTCTTCTTTAATTCATTCATATGGCGGGCCTGGATATGCACATACATTTTCTCCTGCTATATGTCTCACCTGTTAAATGACTAAGGTTATTAACTGAAATATTGTGAAATGTGTGTGTGTGTGTTTTTTTTATGTTTGTCTGGACCTCCTGCTTTCTTCTGTGGTCGGTGACAAGCTATTTTCCCTATCATATCCTATCTTATCTATATTAATTTGTGTCTCTCTATTTGAATGGAAACCACACAAATGCTACCATAAGTATTTGGAGGGGGGGGGGGGGGGGTTCAAATTTTTAGAGCTCATGTTCTGAATTTATGGTTCGTTCACTGGAGTCTACAACGAACCGTTATTTCATAATACTATAATAAAATTATATACTTAAGAAAATTTTGAAAGATAAATGCAAATCCTATATACTACGAAAATGGGACAAATAATTTATTATTATTATTACACACAGTAAGATATCACAACCTGTTACTAAAACTATTACTCAATAATACTGTAGAACTAAACAACTTGATTTTTCAAAAGTTAAGTTCGTTTAATGCTGGCGTCCGTTGAAGAATAAGCTTCAGTAAATTCCAGAATCCATACTTCCGGCATCAGCATTCCACTTAGTTGCTTAGTTTGAAATTCCAGCACTGTCAGACATGTCAGATAATGTTGTAAAGTATCGCAATAATCACGCTGAAGAGGACTAAAGCACCAGGACATTCAAACAGTTTATGATCGGGTGTTCCTGGAGATACGCAGGTGCATAGATCATTCTCTGCCCTATTGATCCTGTAGAGATATGTTTGATACCGTCCATGATTGGTGAGGTAATGTATCAACCCTCGGGATGGATTGAAATGCTTCATATGCATCCTCTCTCTGAGGTCGGGAAGTATTTCAAGTACACTCCTTCCCATTTCAGATTTGTTCCACTGCTGTTGCCATTCATTGAAAATACAGTTTTTGTCAATCTTCTTGGAAGCCACTTGACCCTGAATCTCTGTTACCTTGTCAGTTTTGTTTTTGTAGCCACTAACATGCTGCTCTCTTTCTTATTTCCAGGTCTATAGGACATATTCTGAGAATGACCATAAGTGCATCAGTTGGGGTAGTTCCAAATGCACCTGTAAGACGCAAGAGAATTCCTCGTTCCATTCGTCTGATACCCCTTGCAGGTTTAACCTATCTTAATCTATGCATCCATGTGCTTGCTCCATAACTTGCAATAGCTGTGGTAATGGCGCCATGATATAGTTGGCAGTGTTGCCCAATGCTAATTATCTTATTCATTGCTGCAGTAGTTCTTTGGCATATATAATCAATGTGATCATTATAATTCTTATGTTCATCCGGAATAACCACTAAGTTTCTTACTGTTTTACATCTTTTAATGGAATTTTCTCAAAGCTTCACAGTGGGGTTGTGTTTCAGTGTTTCTTTCATCAATATGTATTGTGATTTTTTTTTCCCACTAGCTGGAGTTTAACTTGTTTACACCAGCATTCAATTACTTCCATTATTTCTTTGGTGGTTGTCTCGATCTCTCTTCTGTTATCTCCTCCAACTAGTAGCAAAATATAATCTGCGAAGGCAACGATTCCTTCAAGCTCTGCCAGACCCATGAACGAGTCTGTTGACAGTTTCCATAGCAATATCCCAGATTTCTGGGCCACATAATGAACCTTGTGGACATCCTTTTGTGAGACGTTTTATAAGTTGCTGATCAGTGATTTGAAGTGTTGCAGTTCTTCCGTACCAGTAGTCTTTCAAACTCTTATACAACACTCGTAGGCATTCTAACTCATTTAGTCGAGCAAATATGCTCGGCCATCACAAATTATCAAAGGCGCCGGAAATGTCTATAAGTATGCCAATGATGTATTTTTTGTTTGTCAAGTTGACTATACGCTGAACTTCATTTATGGCATCCCTTGTTGACCTTCCTTTCTGGAAGCCGAACTGCTGCTGATTCATACCTTTCAACAATCTGAATTCTTTTACATAGTAATTTTTCTTGAAGTTTTCCTATTAAGTAGGCAAATTCGACTGTAAGATTTTGGTAGTGTAGGGTACGTAACTTTTCCTTTCCTTATAATTTTTATGCTCGATGTTTCCCAACAGTGGGGTATCCTTCCCTGCAGCAAGCATGTATTCAGCAATTCGGTAAGGTAAGGAACTATTCACTGACTTAGAGCTTGCATGACTTCTGCTGTTGTCCCATCAGGTCCTGGTGCTTTAGTCCTCTTCAGCGTGATTATTGCGATACTTTACAACATTATCTGACATGTCTGACAGTGCTGGAGTTTCGAAGGATCTTCTTAGTTGGTTCCAGTCTGTTTTATAAAATACTAGCTTACCTGGTGAACTTTGTATCACCTACATCATATATGTATAACGTATTGAGATGGCAACACTTGACATTACCGATCAAAAACTCTTTATTGTCATGACTGTACAATAGTGTCTCTTTTGTGCAAGTGGCACTATTTTCTATTTCTAAAATCTAAATACATGATAATCTGAATGTTGTAGTTATATGTTAAAGCCCTTGCCTTGAAATGTGATCGCTGTGAACGGAGCTCATTATTGAGTAATCGACACTGAGGTACAGAATTCTGATAATGTTCTAAAGAAGACTGAAGCTATGTATCATTAAAATAAAACACAATATTGTCTTGTAGATAGTGTTTTATTTCATGATAGTCAATTTTTTAAGGCATGCAGTGTTGCCAGTTTGTATTGGGAAAGAGCAGCTGACATTAGGTTAGTTACGAAGGTCACAGATATCTTAGTGACAATTGGCTGGTCATATTGCTCAGAGAAAAGTCCAAAGATGGACAAAAATAGTGTTAGAATGGAGTCTAAAAGATCACCACAAACCGAGAGGCAGACTGATGGGTTAGTGACATTCGCAGGGCTTTAGGAATTAACTGGCAGAAGATCACCCAAGTTCGCAATGCTTTGCTATTGCTAGACTTGAGTACACATATAGATTAAATGAATAAATTTGAAAGTTTCTATTTAAATTTTAATTACTGTTTCATTCAGTTTCTACAATGGTCTTGGATATACAATGTTTTTGGTGATTCCAGGTACACTGGCAAAAATTAAGGGGATGTAAAGGGGATGAGGGGTTGCATTTTTGGAAACAATATTTAGGCAGTATTTTTCTGTATATTTTATATTATTTTATTTTATGGTATATTTTATAGTATACGTGTGCAAATTTCCATCAAAATCGGATAAAATCTGTGGGTTTATGTAAATTAGGTGGATGTGAAGGGGATGAGGGGTTGCGTTTTTGGAAACCATATATAGGCAATATTTTCAATTTGGTTTTAAGTATATGTCTGCAAATTTTGGTGGAAATTAGAAAAATATATTAGGTTGTTTAAATTATGGGGTGTTATGGGGAAGAGTGGGTTGTTTTTTGGAAATTTTATTTCTTAGGAATCACCTCGGAAATGCTCTCAACATCTCGCCAAAGTTTCACTATAATCGGATGAACGGTTTAGGAGCACATAGAGGACAAACAAACTCACATTGATTTTTATATAAATTAAATTGTCGTTTTCAGTATTTTACTCGCAATTTTTCCATTTTTTCTCACCGTTTAAACCTTCCCTGAACTTCCACAATATTTCAAGATCAAAATTAGCCAAATCGGTCGAGTCATTCCTGAGTTTTAGCCAGACAAACGAACAGAAATTCATTTTTATATATAGAGATGACCAACATTCTTTTATTATATCTTGCTCTAGATGTGGAGAAATAGATGACATGGTTGTTCGATTTTGCCCAACTTTCCAGTTTAGGACTAGTCAGAAAGCTTTGCCATTTGCTAATGTTACATCTACGTTTGTTGCTGCACCAGCAACTGTCTACATTCCGAATCATAATCTGTGGAAATAGCTAATGAGTTAGTTGTACCATAGGAAAGAGCAAGCAATTAAAAACCTTTGTATATGGAAAATTGTGGGCCACGGATCATTGTGCACTTCAGACATGCACTCTTTTCAAAAAAATCTGACAAAACTTAGGATTCTGTTTTATTTTTTTACTTTTGTTATTCAGTTTTCTGGAGTGCAATACTTTAAAATAAATGGAATACATAAATGAAACGTAATCAACATTTACTTGCATTGATGCGAAATACGTTAGATTACTAATGTGGTAGGCATACGAGGGCGGTCCGATAAGTAATTAGCCGACAAAGGAAAAAACGAAAATTTTGGAAAAGTGGCGATTTATTTCTCAACATAGTCTCCTTTTAGCTCGATACACTTGACCCAGCGATGCGCCAACTTCTTTAACCCGTCTGAAAAATATGTTTTCTGGAGATCTGCAAAGTAGGCCTCCGTGGCGGCAATAACCTCCTCATTCGACTCAAATTTCTGCCCGGCAAGTGTCAGCTTCAAGTTTGGAAACAAAAAGTAGTCATACGGGGCCAAATCTGGAGAATATGGTAGACGGGGCAGCAGTCCGTAGCCCAATTCGACCAATTTGGTCATGGCGATGGCGGATGTGTGAGCCGGTGCATTGTCATGGTGGAAGAGCACTTTTTTCTTTGCTGAATGGGGCCACTTTTTCTGCAATTCTGCGTTGAATCGGCTCAATAATTCATCATAGTAAAGCCTTGTGATCGTTTTGCCCTTCTCCAGATCACACCTTGTGAACCCCGGAAAACGGTGGCCTTCACCTTTCCGGCTGATGAGACAGTCTATGCCTTTTTTGGAGCATGTTCGCCAGGTAAAGTCCACTGTTTTGATTGTGCCTTGGTCTCTAGTGTGTACCAGTGGATCCACGTTTCATCGATGGTCACGTAACGCGGCAGAAACTCCTTCGGATTGCGCTTAAACAGCGTCAAACACTGCTGTGAAGTGGTCTCATGGTTGCACTTGTTGTCTGGATTGAGCAAACGCGGTAACCATTGCGCCGACAGCTTTCTCATCCCCAAAATTTCATGAAAGATATGACCCACATGGTGTTTTGAGATGCCTACTGTCCCAGCAATCTCGCGCACCTTCAATCAGCAGTCTGCCAATATGAGATCATGGATTTTTGTCACGTTATCCTCCATGGTAACCGTTTTCGGGGCACCTGGGAGTGGCTCATCCAAAACCGATGTGCGACCACGTTGAAACTCGTTAAAACAATTTTTGACAGTCACCATCGAAGGAGAAGAGTCACCATGCACAGCATCCAAGTGCTCTTCTATTTTGCTGCGCAATTTTCCTTCGAAAAAAAAAAAAAAAAAAAAAAAAAAGAATCACCGACCTATATTGCTCTTTTTCAATTTTTCTAAAATCTGTGGACACACCCACTTTCATTTGCAATCAAAACAAAACTATGAGACCGATTTGGCTGAAATTTTAACAATAGCTGTCTAAGATAATGTACTACATGATAGTAAATTACTCTGGCGACAGTGGCGCCATCGGGAAGAGAGGCTAAGTACTTATCAGACCTACCTCGTATATTGTCTCCGGTAGGCAGCTAAACAGTTTGTCTCTGGTGCAATCTGTGATCGCTAATGCTCTACAATAAATGATGTTAATTTGCTAATACTTCTTCCTTATATCATTATGAATACAAAATTAAGTTTTTTTTTCCTCGAAGAAAGCTGTTTGAGAAATAGATACAATAAATATCAACAGGTAACAATGCATAGTTTTTCCATAGTAATTTCTGCAGAACTTCCCATATTTAGATGGAATTTACTCAAGTAATATATATTTGGTGGCTCTAATGTGCAAATATTCTTGAATAATATTGCCCAAGGATCGTGTGTACAAATTTTTGCTGCTGTTCAAACCACGCCCAGTAAAATATACTGTTCTTTCTATTAAATAACTATCATAATCCTGATTTTGTAATTTTTATCACCATACATGCTATTGAGTTAATTATGACAGCAACATGCAATCAACAAAATTAAATATTTACTAGGCGTCCTAAAACTTTGTTACACTGCATAAATTATAAAACTAAATCCATTATGCCTTACACTCTAACAAAGTGTGTCAATTATCATTCTGGTCCAGGCTGCATTTCAAGCTAACAACAAAGTTTTCTAATGATTCCGTTCGAACATCATAGCTTCTGTCACATGTGCATTAATACATTCACTGTTTCGCTATCGAAACTTGGCCTGCTGGAGGAACTTATATGAGACTGAAATACTGAGATCAATAACACAGCTTTACTGAAAGCAAAGATAATTAAAAAATAATTCACATCCAAGTGCTACAAAGCATATCAGCTGTCAGCATGGTCCAGACTACATTTCAACCGAATCACAACCTTCGATAATATTGCCATTTAAAAATCATAGCTTCAGTCACATGGGCAATAATACATACACTGTATTGTGATCAAATCTTTACATTTTGGAATTACTTATATGTGGCTGAAATAATGGCATTAGTAATATGACGATTTGAAAGTGAAGAAAATTAAAAATAATACTTAATGTATGATATTCTGAAAATTAGTTTTATTCCACATATATTTTATTTTAAAGCAGAAATAATTGATCTATCAACATATCGTCAAAACCAATATCCTAACAGCAAAGAGAAAAATTCATATTTCAGAAAATTAAATATTATTGAATTTTTTATTATAGAATTTTAATAAATTTTTATTATTACATTGAAATATTTATTGCTATTACTGTTATCTATATCTATATAAATGAGTAAGTTTGGATGTATTTTTGGCCTCAATCACACCTTAACAGCTCAACAGATTTAAATTAAATAACACCTAAGGTATCGCATCGTAATTCCGTTCATAATATATGTGTCATAATATACATGAAAAATCCAAGCTTGAAAAAAAATGCACAATACTAAGAGTATATCACCACAAAAGTCGGTTCACTAAAAGTGACAAAATAATCGTCCACGAAATGTTGTTTGTGTTTGTTCGTGACAAATATGAAACAGTTTCATTTCCACCTTGGTTCAATTTATTGCCTGTGTTTCTTTCTCTTTTTTTCCTGCTGTATAGTCTTTGTAACATTACAAATTATTTTTACCAAAATTTAAAACTTAACAGAAGATAACTAACCAGTTTTTGTTTTTTGTCAAATAGTTTTGTGAGAATCAGTTTAAACAGTTGCTTATGATAAACAAAACTGTATTTTTTATTTACTGTGCAGTATTCTGCAAATAACTATTAAATCCTTCACTTAAAACAAATATATTCATTGGTCTAAGGTAGACTCTTTTCGTGCCGAAGCCACATCGTCACAAACATGGCGCTTATGAAAGCAGCTTATTTATTACTAATAATTACTAAATTCCAGCTGCCTCATGCTATAGCAAGAATATTCTGGTGTAGGCAGCATTTCAACCTAGTCACTATCTCTGCTAATATAGGCACTACAAAATCAAACGATATGGACACACCTTAACACATTAAATGAATCAGAACTAATTTTGAGTTGTAACAACATTTTCTATATGAAGTTTCTTTATTAACCTAGCATAAATTATCACAATTAGTTTTATTAATTATCTTCAGTATGAATTACAGCTGGACAGAGCATGCACACTAGCACAATCACTGTATCGAGATGTAAACTTGACCTGCAACATTAACGTAAGTGGTGTTAAGAGTTGTGATGAATTCTGGACTTTCTGTTGTACAGTGTAAGTTACGAGCATTTTGATATACATTTTTAAATTATGTTATTTTAATAATTGTCATGATTCTGATGCCTTAGTTCATGTGACTGCATGTAGTTCCACACATATTTATTATTTACTTCACTTTTACGACTGACATATTGCAAAGGTAATTTTTCACTCAGTTTTTATCGGTTGCTTTGATATCACGATCTGAAATTTTGGGTCAAGTTTATATTGCAATTCATGACGTCAATAACAACCAAATAGTGAATGTAATAATGTGCAGTTGATAGAACCCTTGATTTTCAAGCGACAATATTGGCGGAGTTCGTGGCTTGGTTGAAATACAGCATGAACCAGAATGACAACTGAAACTTTATTAGTAATTTAAGCTGCTTTCATGAGTGCCAATTTAGTGACATGTATCGTGTTGTACTTAAATTGTATCAAAAGATGAATAATAATAGTTCCAGAGCAGGAAATATAAATCTGTACTTAACCTAAAACTTTTTAAGTCATACTGTCGGTAAGCTCACAAGAAGATGTCTTCAGTTGCGGAAATGAAGTAGTGTGACATTTAAGGTATCACACCGTAATTCTGTTTGTAATGTATGCATCACAATTTATGTGAAATATCAAAATTTTAATCAAAGTACTGATTTCCAAGGAGCAGTATTAACGAA
The DNA here is from genome assembly GCA_031002005.1 of Vandiemenella viatica. Classification (NCBI taxonomy): domain Eukaryota; kingdom Metazoa; phylum Arthropoda; class Insecta; order Orthoptera; family Morabidae; genus Vandiemenella; species Vandiemenella viatica. The sequence goes on from CM061919.1 coordinate 18,043,074, forward strand.
GGTTGTGATAATGTGGACAGGACAGATAAAATACCCTCAACACTCACCAAAGCTGAAGGGAGGAGGGCAGCAGCAACACAAAACAACTGTCCACCACACCGACACAAACAACCCAAAACCAACCATAACACTGTTTTTTTCACCCAGTTTTTCCTTGGCCTGGAATCGCTAAACTAAATTCTTCATTTGGGCTATGACTTTCTCAGATCCTTTCCCGAAATGTGCCGCATTCTTCCCGCCATCCTTCCCACCACACCCCGTGTCACCGTCAGCAGACTGCCTAATCTAAAAAACATACATGTACATAAATATCAACCCTCTGATGCTCCTAAACCACATTTGGGTCCTTCCCTTGTAAGAGACTTTGTTGCAATACATGCACCGTGCATCCACCTACCACTACCTATTGCAACCCCAATACTGGTGAAGCATACCCTATAATAGGTCATGCCACTTTCACAACAACCCATCTCATATACCAGCTCACCTGCCTCCACTGTCAAAGTTCCTACATTGGCCTTACCTCAAATTCATTATCCATCAGAATGAATAGTCACAGACAAACTGTTTACCCCCAAAACCTAGACCTCCCTCTTGCTCACCATGCCAGTACTCACAACACCCGCGACCTTAATAACATCAGAGCCATTAGAGTACTCCCAAAAACCTCCTCCCAATCTGAACTCCGCAGGTGGGAATTGGCATATCAACACATCCTTCAGACTAGACATCCCCCAGGCATTAATTTCTGATATCATCTTCCATCCTCACCCTTTACACCCCTCACTGGCCAGCTCAATAGATTCATATATATTTGTAGACATTATTTCAAAAAATTTCTAAATATCTTTTTTATTTATTATATTTTTTATTATTTTTTAATGATTATTATTATTTTTCCCATTTTAATCTTCTTGTTATTTATACTATCGGTTATATTATCATTGCTACCCCTACCACCTCCGACGGGCATTTTCATTCTGTGAGTGGCCGCGTCGAACGCAGGGCTTACGCAAGCTCAGCATGTACCTCTTCTAACTGGAAAAAGGGTGGTTACCCAAAATATTGTTTTTCCTGTGTTTATGTGTTGTTTTGTGTTGCTGCTGCCCTCCTCCCTTCAGCTTTGGTGAGTGTTGGGTGTATTTTATCTGTCCTGTCCATATAAATATTTCCTCACGGCAGTTCTTACCTTCCATTGTTACCGAAGTTTGTGATAAGTTTGAAATACAGCTCGAACCAGAATGTTTACTAATATTCCATGCTGCACAGTGAATTTTGAGTGCAGAAAGTGTTTGCCATGCGAATTATGACTATAATGACGCCAAAATCTGCTTAAGATGTCTATTGCTGCTACAGGGGCGTCCATTAATTACGGGAGGTGAAATTGGGGGGGGGGGGGAGGATGTTTGCGAAATTTCATCAAGGGGGAGGGGGAGTTGACTGAAATCTCACATGAGCTTTTAAAACTACTGCAGGACAGTAGAGCTAAAAAAGGTCCACAAACAATGCGTTCTTACAAATGCTGATACTGACTTTAGGGGGAGGGTGTATAACAGTCTTCGGAAGCAGGAGAGCTAAAAAAATGGTCTTAAAAAACTAAAAGGTCGGTAGCAGGTGGGGGGGGGGGAGTCCCTTCAAAATCTCACTTCATCTTGGGGGGGAGGGGGAATTTTCAGTCAGACCTCAGTACAGGGGAGGGGGATTTGGGAAAAAACACCACACGTAATTAATGAACACCCCCTAACTGAGTAATGTTCGTAATCATATAATTTGGCATGTGTTACATATTTGTTTTCTATGTTCCAGCTTTGATGTACACTTTTCATTGAATAAAACTCATTTGACTATATTTTCAATCCTAAAGGTCAATTTTTTCTGCTGGTCGTACAGAGAATAGTAACAAAAACTTTTATACCATAATACACTTTCAAGTGGACAAAGTCGTGGGGAACTGCTAGTTATTAATAAAGAAAATTCTTATACTATAACACTCTTCTAAGAGGTATCTGTTATATTGATATAAATTTGTGGCACCACAGTTACCGTGCAGTCCTCAGTATCAGCATTTAAAAATGGCACACATGCATTACAGTAGCTGACCTACCATGTAAGGTAAAGATAACATCTTATTTATCCTAAACATTGCTTCACTTACGTATATCACAAAAATAAAACCCTTTCTAAACTTTTTTTTTTTTTTTACCTCGCACAATAATTATCTCTACAAATTAGTACAGTTAATTTTTCAGATTGCTTTTCTACTATTTCATAAATTGTATTACATTAAAATATGAATGAAACAAAACTCTTGGGCATCAGTATGAAAACCGAACCTAAGCCAATAACTAAAACAGAGGGAATTTTTAACAAGACATTTAGAATTCATGTCTCGCAAACTTTAATATTTGGTAATAGAAGAAAGTCCATAAAGAACTTTTATGCATATCGAAGCACATGGAAAGCAGTGGGCAAATGCTAGTGTACTATATAACTATCATATAAAATCTCTAATTGATTTAAAGTAAGTCTTATATAGTTTGAATGATTTAAACACATTGTAACCACATATATACGACCAGTGTTGTCATTTATCAAGCAAGTGATTTATTTCTGAACATATAGGAGAAAAATAACTCATACAAAGGTAAAAACAACCACAATATTTTTCTTTACTTGCATTGACTGTATGATGATTACAATTACTAAATGCATGAACGTTCAGTATAGTACATTTCATTAAAATCCACACTGTTTTGAGATATAAGATTTTTACATTTTCCTAGGCAACTACACAACTTATTAGGATAAAGTATCTTGTACGGTAGCTGGTAACATAGGCTGTCACAGTGTGTACTTTCGTTGAAATCCATTCATTAGTTTTTCATAATTTGCACACAGAAAGAGAATTACAAAACTTACGGTTTTTGCCTCTGCATCATCTGCAAGTGTGTTACTAAACTGGATAAAAAGTGTCATTAATGTTCACTGATAATATAAGTTATTAATGTGTGGTTTTGCACACAGATAGGCAGGCAAACATAGAAACAAAAATGCCAAATTTTGTTTGACATCTTTGCAGCAGTACTGTACATTGAAATGATTTTAAAATAAATTTAATGTAAACTCAACTTTTTAAAATTTTGTTATATATTAAGATGAGAAATATTAATTTTGTAACATAAATTGTATTTGTTGATTATAATTGTTTGGCTATCAATTTGGTGACTGGTTTGATGCAATCCTCTTTTTGTATCGTGAGCTAATCTCTTTGTTTAATTATGATGGAGCACATGCCCTGGCAGCAATTTTCCTACACACCTACTAAACTATTTCATGATTTATTATTATTTTTAGTCTTAAGTTCTTTCAATGTAATTCACCACCCACCTAGTTTTGCCCTTTAAGAATTTTAATTTTAAACTCTTCATCTGTTGTTGTTAAGCATTTTCCTTGGTAACTTGATAAAGTCCCTGACTCCCTTACCAACAAAATATACATTATCCCTTTTTCGAAAAAGCAACTGTGAACTTAGTTTGAGGTCATCTTTTTCCTTCCATGTACTATTCATAAGGCGCCATACACAAATTACATCACACGAATTTCATGATTTTTAGACCCCTCCCCCCTCCCCATATCACAGGTTGTCACATTTGTGGGACCCCTCTCCTGGTGTGACGTCACATATTTTGCAATTTTAAATTTATAAATTATAACAGCACTTCCAAAATGATTTATTTATTTCTAGTTAAAAAATCGTATCAACAATAAATCAAACATTTCAGAAAATATAAAAAAACATAAAAAAATCTAATTAACGATACAAAATTGAGTCATCATGTGTCCATGGATTTTGAACCCATTCCTTGATACTATTATTGGCATAATAGTCACTTCATTCTTGATTTCAATAGTGTTGGGAACATTCGATTTGTCAACATCATCTTCATCTAACCATAAAGCATCGTCATCGTTTAATAAGTAAAGAACTTCCCTGTTTCGTCTAGCGGTAATGCTTTGTGGACGAATCTTCATGATAGGGAAAACCTCTAGTGGCCTCTTATGTAATTTCTTTAAAAGGCATTTCGCGTATAATGTATACTAAATCATTCTGAAGAATCCTGCTACACGATAGTGAAAACCGCACTGAAATCGAACCTGTACGTTTTGAGATTCCTCAGAACAGACAGGCAGAAACATGTGGCTGCATATTTTGCTTTATAATTTAAATTAGACCTGGGATTTTTAGGTTCAAATTTTTTTATTTTAAGTACCTATAATAGGCTCTGTTTCAATGCAAAATAGGCTGTCAAAATTGTGGTTATGTCTATATATCTCCATCATAAAAAATTCTTTAATTTATAATTTAAGATCGAGAAGTGTAATTCAACTGAATGTTATAGAATTTAGTTGATTTTAGCTTGCTGGGATTGTTAAAAATCAATAAAACCTTGAACCTACATTTCTCATGTACAGGGTGATTATAATTAAAGTTTAAGTTTCAAAACGTTCTAAAAAACAAACCACTGATTAGAATCATGTCAAAATTGAACGGCATATTATTGAAGAAGGGGAAAGAACAAGAACCAAAAAAGCATCCATCCAATCAGTTTTTAATTGTCCTCAGGCCAAAAACTGCATAAAAAGCATCCATCCAATTGGTTTTTAAGTTTTGCGAGACTGGCACAAAACATGTTCAATATGCTGTCCATTGTTGTGTGCAACAAGATTAAATCGGGAAACAGATCAAAGTGTCACTGGGGTCAAGATCAGAATGTGTTCCGCAATGAGTGTGTTCAATTCAGCTACGTTGGCAATCAGAGTACTGAGCAAATCTTTCACATAACTCCACAACCAGAAATCACACGGATTTAGGTGATCGGGCCGGCCAAGCTGTAGGAAAATGACTGAAAATTCTAGCATTTCCGAAATGCCACCTCAACAACTGCTTCACTCGATTTGCAGGGTGCGGTGGAGCGCCATCTTGCATTCATGTTCTTTCCCCCTTTTTCAATAATACGCCGTTCAACTTTGACATCATTCTAATCAGTGGTTCGTTTCTTAGAGCGTTTTAAAACTTTAATTATAATCACCCTGTATTTCCTATTGATGGACAAATAAATATAGAACACAAGTTTGTTGGATATTTATTTAGTGTTAGAAAAATTCTTACATTTATATGAACGTATTATTATTATGTATTAAGAATTTCCTGTACGTATATTAATTTCATTGTATTCTTTATAAATAGATGGTAAAATTCCCAATGCAGATAGTTGGCATTCTCAGATTGGTCAATAGTCAAATAATCCACAAATTGTGGAATTTACGAATACATTTGAACAACAAAATCGCACCATCAATGTAGGCCTACTTGAAATCTACCTTTCGCATCTGAGATTGTTTAGCAATCTAGTACCGTCGGGGCGAAATTTTAAAATTGTGTATTTTTTATATTTGATGTTATTCTTATAAAAATGCTCAGTTTTGTATTAATATTGAGTTAAAAGTTTCAAACTAGTGGCCACACGTAAGAACAACAACAGGGCCCATAGTTGTCAGAAAAATCCCGGGCATGCTGTATTATTTAAAATTCTGTCTGGTTTCCAGAAGCGAAGTTCACTTATGCGATGCTATGGAAGGATGCCTGTACTATCTTTGAAGGAAAACATAATAAACCTACATTTATGGCAATTATACTATTAAAGTACTGTTAATATAATTGTGAGAACGTTCAACACATTGTTACAGTTTACTCACTTGTTTGTTGTACACGCCACAATATACAATGTTTGGATCCGTTGAGAAATTGGGAAACTCATTAATCAAACACTGAATTTGAGACTATTTGGAAAGCGATAACTTGCGCATACTGCTGTTTAATGAGAACACGTGGCTCACTGTCTTGCTTTGCATTCTGGAGGACGCATATTCAAATCCGTGTCCGGTCATGCATATTTGGATTTTCCATGGTTTCTCAAAATGACACCAGACTAATGTCAGGTTGGTTCCTACAACAAGGCAATGTCTGAATTCCTTCCCGTACATTACACCACTCCTTTCCTGCCTCTAATGACCTCGAGGTCAACCGTAAGCAAACAGGTGGTTCAGTGCAGAGGATCTGTGCGACTAATAGCAAACGGACGCCAACGATAATGAACTACACATTCACTTGAATAAAATAAACATTTGGAAAATTATTTGTGTTTTTCTTATCGAAAAACACTTTTGTTGGTATTATAAAGAAAATGTCGTTAAATAGGCACAAACTGGTCGTAATGACAATTTAGGCATTTTTAAGCACTATAAAACTGTCATAAATTATATGAACGTAACGTTATTTTCACGTATTTCAGTCAGAAACAAAATAGGTTTTTGCCTAAAATCCGAGTTCTAATTATAAGTAGTGAATAACAACGTAACGAAACTGGTTGGGTTGTTCCCTTTTTCAATCTGTCACAGAATACTAAATATGTTTTTTTGCGAGGGAGAATGTAATATTAAAATGATATAAAACTTGAACTTACTTTTCACGCTCTGGGCTCCAGTTGTTCTGATGGTTTTGACAACGAAGGATTTTTTGAAAAAAAATTCTATAAGTGTCACTTTCTTCTTCATCAATTCGAATTCACTTCACCTTCAACATTATCATTACTTTTTAAACTTCGCCGTAAGGTGTTAACCTCATCTTGTATATTTTGTTTATTTTTATCAGCGTAAGCTGCACTTTATGCTTTATATAGTTTGCAGTAAGGAATACCCAAATCAACTTTACTCATTATAAATTTGTTAGATAAACTGAAAATCAGAAAATAAGACTAAGAAAAACACATTCATCACTCAGCGAAAGGCAAGTGTTTACTGAATGATATAAACATTTGAACATAGAAAAAATCACGGCGACGGTGGCCATTGTTAAAGCCTCAATGGTGGTATTGGCCTTTCGGCTTATGTCAAAGAGAGCCGACGTGAGACACTGCAGGTTCAGCAAGTGTGAACTCGCGCGGCCGCCACGAGCCAAAAAGTGATACAGATTATACATGTAATGTCACACAAAGTTTATGACACGTCCCCCCTCCTCCCTTGTCACACTTTGTTACCCCCCCCCCCCCTCAAGGTGTGATGTAATTTATGGATGACCTCTAATTCTTCTACAAATATTCCTCCAAGTATTTCCTTGAACGCCTATCCACAATCCACACACCTCTACCTCCAGACTCCTTCCTGGTCTCAATTGATGTAACTTCCCTTTATACCAACATTCCACATAGCCAGGGCCTCAGTGCCCTAGAATACTACCTAGACCTACGACCACCACATAGCCTGCCTAGTACATACTTCATTTCAACCTTGGCCCATATAGTTCTCTCCAAAAATTTCTTTACCTTTAATTCTGTAGTATATCACCAAATCCGCGGTACCGCCATGGGCACCCGCATGGCCCCATCCTATGCCAACTTATTCCTTGGTCGTCAGGAGGAACGTTTCCTGAACAACACTCCCTTTAAACCCACTGTGTGGTTCAGATACATAGACGACATATTTATGATCTGGACCCACAGCGAAAACCACCTCCTTGAATTCCTCCACTCCCTTAACAATAGCAACAATTCCATCAATTTCACCTGGACTTACTCCCGCTCACACATCACATTCCTCGATGTTGACATCATGCTCAGGCACGGTGTCCTTCATACCGCAGTCCACATCAAACCCACTAATTTACAGCAGTATCTACACTTTGACAGCTGCCATCCATTCCATACGAAACGTTCCCTCCCATACAGTCTTGCCATCCGTGGAAGTCGCATTTGCTCTGACGCTCATTCTCTCCATCAATACTCACAAAACCTATCCCAAGCCCTTATTTCCCGTTGTTACCCCAGGGATCTTGTACATAAACAGATCTCCCGCGCGATCAACCACCCTCCACGTAACCACTCTCACTTGTCTCCTACAAAAACCAACCATAGCCCTGCCTTTGTCACTCAGTTCTTTCCTGGCCTCGAGTCCATCAACCATATCTTGCGACAGGGGTATGACTTCCTTCGCTCATTTCCGGAAATGCGTACTCTCCTACCCAAAATTCTACCCAATGTCCCTCGTGCATGTTTTAGCAGACCACCCAATCTTAAGAACATCTTAGTCCACAAATACCCTCTGTTAGACTCTCCAAAAGCACCATATGGATCTTATCCTTGTAATAGACCCCGCTGTAAAACCTGCAGCATGCTTCCACCCACCACTACACATTCCAACCCCACCACAGGAGAAACTTTCCCCATTATTGGACATGCCACCTGTTCAACCACTCATCTTATATACCAACTAACTTGCCGCTTTTGCACCAGTTCTTACATAGGCCTCACCACACAGCAACTCTCTGTTAGAATGAATGGCCACAGACAAACAGTCTATACTCGTAACCTGTACCTTCCTGTACCAGAACATGCCAATAGCCATGATTCCAACAACCTCAACGACTGTTTCACTGTGAGAGCAGTCAGAGTTTTCCCTGACAGCACCACTGCAGCAGAACTCCGGAGATGGGAACTAGCGTACCAGAATATCCTGGATACAAGACACCCACCTGGACTTAATCACCGTTAAATTCCAATTAACCGATCACTACCCTTTTTTTTTTTTTTTTTTGCCGTGTTTATACTGTTCCATTACTACATTTGCTCATTTTACCATCGCCTGCCAAAATATTAAATATATTATCTCAGACATTGTATACCGATATCGATAGTCTACTCCTTATCTGTGAAGGGAAAGAAGGATAGGAAAATTCAACCCAACACTTACCATAGCTGACAGTGGCTGGGATCGATGAACACATTTAATTCAGTAGTTTAGTACTGATTTTTTCTTGCAAGTAGATTAGACACTTAGCGAGGAGGTGATTTGTGTGGTCACATCCTATCCCCTCGCTAAGTGTC
>CM061919.1:18053012-18078632 GCA_031002005.1 Vandiemenella viatica
ATCTTATATCTCTAAATAAAATTCTGCCGCTGTCAACCCCATGTGTCCTTCTTCACCTTCAACATATTTTGCAAAAGGCTGTAGAATCTATCGATAGGCATGCTCAATAACATCTACGCAAATTGGCCACTCTGTACCTTTCCCATCTCAAAGCAGGACAACCTCTCCCCTGTCAATTACCAGGACACCAAACCAGGTGTCAACCCCCCCCCCCCCCTCATTTCCTCACAACCATCTATTGCTCAGCTTTTCAACATACCTCTACCACCTCCCTTATAACCCACATCTCACCCAGTCAGTCCGAATTAAGCTGCCAAACCCAAAACGGCTGTTATTAATCTGTTTTCTTCTCCACTCTCAGAACCACAACTCTCACTACTCTTCAAGGTTCTCACCTTCTCACCCACTCCAAAATTTGATGAGACCACCGTAGTACGTGACTCCTTAGCTTTCTGCCGCACACTCCGCTGGAAGTATCACTTTGCCTCAAAGAGCAACAATATGGACACTCAGAATAACCTGGAGCCCAGTCTCCAAAAGTTCCAACCACCCTCCATTCTTGATCCACCACCTCTCCCACAAAACCACCCTCTCCAATTGTTTCAATATCTAGTTTCCACCAGTTTGGCTTCTCCTAGTTTCATAACTCTACCCTGTGGCACCAATCTGACTCGTTCAGAAACCCGTGCCACCAGGGAACTCTCCTCTGATACAGAATTGATCATTCTACTTGCAGGCAAGGGCTCAACTACGGTGGTCATGAACCGGTGTGACTTTGTCACTGAAGCACTGCGTCAGCTGTCTGACACCAACACTTACCGCCCCCTCAACCATGATCCCACACCTGCAGTGAGTGATAGAATAAAAGATTATATATAGGTTAGTGGACCTCTCCAAGGACTCACTCCTCACTCCAGAAAAGCCATGCACACCTTCCCTATACCTGCTTCCTAAAATTCATAAGCCTGGCAACCCAGCACGTCCCATAGTTGCTGCATATGGCTCACCTACTGAGCATATCTCTGCCTTGGTTGACCAGCATCTACAGCCTATTGTCAGCCAGCTTCCCTCCCACATCAAAGACACCCGACACTTCCTCTCTTGATTGGCTACAGTACCCATACCTCTTGCCCCTGATTCCTTCCTAGTGAAGGTTGATGTGACCTCCTTATACACAAATATTCCCCACTGCCATGGGCTCAGTGCCATGTAACACTTTCTAGACCAGCGTCCACCCAATAGCCTTCCCACCAGAACTTTCCTGATCACCCTTGCTGAACTAATACTAAATAACAACTTTTTTCATTTGATGGGAAAATTCATCACCAAGTTAGCAGCTCTGCCATGAGCACTCGTATGGTGCCCTTATACGCTAACCTCTACCTAGGCTGCCTAGAACAATCATTCATAGCTGAAGCACATCTGAAACCCCTCTTGTGGGTCAGATTCATTGATGATATTTTCATAATCTGGACCCAAGGGGAAGACAACCTACTCAGTTTCCTCAATAAACTTAATACCGTCAGCTCCCTGAAATTCACATGGACTTACTCTCATACACAGGCCACTTTCCTGGATGTTGACCTTTCCCTTATGAATGGCTACATCCACACAGCTGTACATATCAAACCCATCAACCTACAACAGTACCTTCATTATGATAGCTGCCACCCTCATCACATCAAACGTTCCCTCCCCTACAGCCTAGGCATTCAGGGTAGTCACATTTGTTCCAATCAACAGGCCCTTCAACAATATGCCAGCAATATCTCTGAAGCCCTGATTTCCCACAATTACCCACCACATTTAGTTCACAAACAGGTTTCACGTGCCACATCACAACCCACTCAACCTATCAACAATCCACAACCCTCTCAAACCCACCATAGCCCTGTTTTGATAACGCGTTACTTCCCAGGCTTGGAATCCGTCAACCACGTCTTGAGACAAGGTTACGATTTCCTTCGAGCCTGCCCTGAGTTGAGATACCTCCTTCCTAAAATCCTCCCTCACCCACCCAGAACCTGCTTCAGTAGACCTCCAAACCTCAACCAACTCTTGGTCCATAAACACGGGTCTCCCCAGCCTGCAAGACAGCCCCAAGGTTCATTTCCTTGCAACAGATCCCGTTGCAAATTATGCAGCATGCACCCGCCTTCCACCACCTTTACCAACCCCGTAACTGTGGAAAGCTTTCCCATCACAGGACTCGCCACTTGTGTATCCTCCCACCTTATATACCAACTCACTTGTAACCATTGCCTAGCCTCCTACATTGGACTCACAACAAATCCACTGGCCATCAGAATGAATGGACACAGACAATCGGTACACACCCAGAACCCTGACCACCCTGTATCTTATCATGCCACCACACATGGTACCAACATTTTTAACACATGTTTCTCAGTTCACGCCATCAGAGTCCTCTCAGATAAAAGCAGTATTTCAGAACTTAGGAGGTGGGAACTGGCTTATCAGTGCCAACTGGGTACCAGACAACCACCAGGTCTAAATTTAAGATGGCACCAATTTTCATCCCACCTATCCCTCTTACCTCCACCTTCACCTTCTTCCATAGAACCACTTCTCACGAGAGCCGATCTTTATACTTCGAATTTTGTTTATTTTTAATTTCAAATTTCCGTATATTTTGTTTTTCAGCTGTTTGCACATATGTCCATTGCTTAATAGAAATTTAGGACCATTAACTGAGATCCACTGCACTTCTGCGATTGGTCCCTATGTACAATTTTACCTTCTACTTTCTATTCATTATCATTTTCCAGCCTATGATTTTCTACCGCCACCCTCACTTCTCGTCAAGTTGTAACCCCCCCCCCCTCCCCCCACTATGAGCTACCGGCATTGTAGCTTATGCAGTTGGCTTCCAGCCGCCAGCGTATAGCCTTCTCACTCCTACTGATGAAGAGCCAGGGCTCGAAAATTATATTCTATATGTGTGCATGTTTTTTATGCCAACACCACAGGAATCCTTTTCTATGGTAAGCGGTGATTTTTATCCTCTTTTTTTTTTTGCTGTCGTCAGTCTTTAGACTGGTTTGATGCAATCCTCCATCCCTTCCTATCCTGTGCTAACCTCTTCATTTCTACATACCCCTTACAACCCACGTCCTCAATTATCTGCTTCATGTATTCTAATCTCTGTCTACCTCTACAGTTCTTACCTTCAACTGTTCCCTCCACTAACAAATTAACCCATCCAGCATGTCTCAAAATATGACCTACCAGCCTGTCTCTTCTTTCCGTAAGCTTCTTCCATAAACTTCTTTTCTCACCCATCATTTCCAAAACTCGTTCATTTCTTACTTTGTCTGTCCACCTAATTTTCATCATTGTTCTGTAGCACCACATTTCAAATGCTTCAAGTTTCTTTCTTTCCGGTATTCCTAAAGTCCATGTTTCGCTACTGTAAAGTGCTGTGCTCCACACATAGAGTTTTAAGAAGTTCTTTCTAATTCCTAGATCAATATTTGAAACTAAAAGGTTTCTCTTTTTCATGAAGGCTCTTTTTGCTAGTGCTATTCTGCTTTTCACATCATTCCTGCTTCGGCCATCGGTTGTAATTTTGCTTCCCAAGTAACAGAACTCACTCACTTCTCCTATTGCATCCGATCCTATTTTTATATTTAATCTGCTAGTATTGGTATCATTTCTGCTACATTTCATCACTTTTGTTTTACTTAGGTTTATATTCAGTCCAAAATCTTCCTTCAGTATTTTGTTCATGCCATTCAATAACTTCTCAATATCCTCAGCCCTCTCTGCTAATAAGACAATGTCGTCAGCAAATCGTAGCATACTGATTTTTTCTCCCCGAAAACTTATGCCACATGGAAATTTTTCTTTGACTTTCTTCATTGCTTCTTCTACATACAAGTTGAATATTAAAGGGGATAGACTACAACCTTATCTCTCACCCTTTTTAACTGATGCATGTCTCTCATGATTCTCTACTTTTATTACAGCCACTTGATTCTTATATAGTTTATAGAGTATTCTTCTATCTCGATACTTTAGACCTGACTTCTTTAAAATTTTGAACATCTTGTCCCACCTAACATTATCAAAAGCTTTTTCTAAATCAAAAAATGCCATAAAAGTATCTTTGTTTTTCTTGATCCGCCCTTCAAGTGTTAATCTTAAAGACAGAATTGCTTCCCTCGTACCACGATTTTTCCTAAACCCAAACTGATCTTCACCTACTATATCTTCTACTACCCTTTCCATCCTTCTGTATATTATTCTGGTCAGTAATTTTGAAGCATCTGACGTTAGACTAATGGTGCGATAATTCTCACATTTGTCGGCTTGTGCTTTCTTTGGAAATGTGAAGATGATATTTTTTTTATTAAAATCTGTTGGAATTTCTCCTGTTTCATAAATTTTTTGATATCAGCTTGAATAATCTTTCGATTCCTTCCTCTCCTAGAGATTTAAGAAGTTCTGCAGGCATCTCATCAATTCCAACTGCCTTATTTGCTTTCAAGTCATTCAGAGATTTATTAAATTCTGTCCTCAAAACAGGATCTCCTAAGTCATCAATGTCGACATCGCCTTCCTTTTCCAATACACTATTGTTCAAGTCGTCCCCATCATACAGTTTCTCCCCCACAGGGGCCTGGTACGCAAGTGCCAGGTACGGGTTTGGCGAACCCGCGGTGCCCGAGCTGGAAACTTGTGAGCGCCGCAAGTTTCCCACACCGTAAACTCCTACCATGCTTCAACGACCACCGTAGGGCGTGGCAGTGGAACGTTGTGTGCCTAGGAGAACGGGGATCTTGGCTTCATCGCCCGGATCGCGAGGACGGTACAAACCTCTTTAAAAAACCCCTCAACCTCAAGGTGAGTAACGTGCCGAGGAGGTGGATGGGTGGTGAGGCAAACCACCCGCTAACGTACAACCTCAGGGGCACCTGCCGCACCCCTGTTGTAGTGGGCTTGGTGGCGTGATACGGGGGCTCCACGTCACTTGACTTTTAGGTCCTCCGGACTCGTGGGAACAATACCGAAAAAAAATAATCCCAAAAACCCTTCCACCTGCGGCCTGGGCATGTCGCAGGGGAACTCAAACTCTAACGCCCAAAGAATTGGTAAACGGGCTAGGGTCGAAAGCCCTCCTGAGGAAGAAAATGTTTGTAACAGAAAGGGTCATATTATTGATGACGCCTTTGTAATAATGTCAAGAAAGGAGGGATCCTTTGAGAAGGTCTCTCCTTTCTATATCCAAAAAGGTCTGGAAGGGATAGCTGGAACGTTGAAAAGTGTAAAGAAGCTGAGGAACGGGACACTGCTTTTAGAAACATCTATCTATAAGCAGGCTGTCCTACTCCTTAAGTGTGAGAAGCTCGGGGAGTTCGCAGTAAAGTGCGAACTCCATAAAACTCTAAACAGCAGTAAAGGCGTGGTCACCTGCCGCGATTTGATAGAGATACAGACCGAGGAACTCCTTAAGGAGTGGAGATCAGAGAATGTGGTCGAGGTTCGTCAGATCACACGAAGGGTTAACGGCAGTCTCGAGAAGACTGCCACCTTCGTCCTGACGTTCGACACTCCGACGTTGCCGAAAGCCATCAAGGCTGGGTATTTACATCTGAACGTTCGCCCGTATGTACCGGACCCCATGCGCTGCTTCAAGTGCCAGAGGTTCGGGCATACGACGGCGAACTGTAAAGGCAACCCCACCTGTGGGAAATGTGGTAAAGCGGCGCATGAGCCGGGTGCCGTCTGCACCCTCCCACAGGTGTGTGTGAACTGCTCTGGGCCACACCCAGCCTGGAGCAGGGAGTGTCGGGTGTATCTAGAAGAAAAAAAGATACAGGAGCTGAAAACGAAAGAGCGGTTGTCGTATGGTGATGCGAAGAAGCGGTATAAGGCCCTAGCACCACCAGTCTTCGCAACCAGCTTCGCGAAGACTTTGTCAGCTCCCGTCAGGAAACAAAGTGCTGCTACTCAGACTGTCCTTTGCAGACATGAGCACAACTACAACGTGCTCATGTCAATGCAACTGTGGCGCTAAAGCTACTAAGGTCATAACACCCAAGACCGCGGACGTCGGTAGCAACACGTCTGCAACTCCGACCACTAAGGCAGCAGGTTCCGCAGTTCCACCAGCAGAAGTGCAGCCATCCGCTACGATAATTCTTTCTGCTACAGCAGAAGCAGTAGTAGCACCAGCTGAAACAGAAGTAGTGTCGACAACGCCATCAGCTAGTAGCGGATGGCAAACAGTACAGAAAGTTCGGGGTCCGAAATTTAAACATACGGACCCTACTGCATTTGTGAAGTCCCCTTCTGCTTCTCCCCCAAGGTCACCACCTGCCAGGGAAAAGAGGGGGCAAAGGCCTCAGCGCAAGAAATGTGCGCAAGACACCGAGGCCTGTTCACAACAAGATTCGTCTTCGGACCCCGAAGATGAAGGAATGCTGGTGGACGAACCTGGTTCTGTTCCTCAGCAGGCACCACCGGAGGACCCACCCGAACCGGGGCGGGTGAAATTAAATAGGTAGGATGGCTCCCATACTGCAGTGGAACGTCAATGGATTTCAGGCTCACAAAGAGGAAGTCCAACTCTTAGCACGGTCTAAACCCTTGTGTCTCTGCTTACAAGAGACACATTTTAGACCAAACCACCATCCTGTGCTAAGAGGATATGACAGTATATAGAAAGGACGATACCGAGGGTGATCGAGCGAAAGGCGGAGTGGCGGTGTTTGTCCGAAACACTGTCCACTCTGAACCTATAGCTCTCACCTCTGAGCTACAAGCAGTGGCAGTGAGGATTCATGGTCCCATAAAGTTGACCATATGCTCTATTTATCTACCACCTAATGCGTCCGTCAGTTATGACGACCTACTAAACATCCTGCGGACAGCTTGCTCGGCCATTCCTTCTCTTAGATTTCAACGCACATAGTGCGTTGTGGGGATCAAACGCAGATAGCCCCAGAGGCCGAGTGGTTGGTAGATTAATAGAGCAAGAGGAAATATGCATCCTCAATACTGGTCAAATGACCCACTTCACCACTGCTTCCGGATCGTCCTCTGCCATTGACCTTTCATTGTGCTCTCCTTCAATAGCGGACTCCGTGCATTGGGAGGTGGACCGCGACCTTCATGGAAGCGACCACTTCCCGATACATATGCACGTGGAGTTCAGTCGTGTTGGGGGAAACATCAGACGTAAATGGAACGTCAGCAAAGCTGACTGGCAGCTCTTCTGCCGTTCAGTTGTCCTCCAAGCTCGTGAAAAGATAGAGGACAAGGTGATTCATTTCACAGAAATGATTCACAAAGCAGCTGACGTTTCTATGCCGAAAAGCTCCGGAACGCTGCGACGGACGCCCGTACCCTGGTGGAACGATGAATGTCGTTCCGCTATTCAGGGGCGGAGAAGGGCGTTACGTCATTTTAAGTTGTATCCAACGGCCGACAACCTCGCAGCGTTCCGTATTGCAAGAGCTAAGGCGCGCCGCCTAATTAAGGAGAGCAAGAAAAGGTCATGGCAGAATTTTGTGAGCACAATTAACCGTTCCACATCATCATCGAAAGTATGGGAGTCTATCCGTCGTATATCCGGAAGGTGCTCTCGAGTACCAGTATCTGGGTTACTGGATCATGGGCATGTAATCACCGACGAACGAAGCATAGCGCAGTTGATGGCGGAGAACTTCGCTGCCATCACTCCGTCTGCCAGTTTGGGTGCTACTTTCCAGCGGCGAAGAATTGCTGCCGACAGGCACGTTTTATGCTTCGGTTCGTCGGACTCGCAGACTTACAATAGCCCTTTCTCACTTTGGGAATTGGAGTCTGCGCTAAACAGTGCAAAAGACACTGCCCCTGGACCTGATCTGATCCAGTACCAGATGCTGAGGCATCTTTCAAATGATGCTAAGCTTTACCTTCTGGATATTTTTAACCATATATGGACCGAAGGACACTTCCCTGACTCGTGGAAAGAAGCAACTTTAATACCTATTTTAAAACCTGGGAAGGACAAGTTGTTGCCAGGTAGTTATCGTAGTATTGCCCTGACAAGCTGCGTGGGAAAGACACTGGAGAGGATGGTTAACCGCCGCCTCGTCTGGTGTCTAGAATCCCAAAACCTCCTAAGTCGCTTTCAGTGTGGATTCAGGAAGTTCCGTTCCACCATGGACAACCTGATCCTGCTGGAGGCGGCAATACAGGATGCGTTTATTCGCAGGCAACACCTTGTAGGTATCTTTTTCGACCTTGAAAAGGCTTACGATACTACCTGGCGGCATGCTATATTAAAACAGTTACACGAATGGGGTTTTAGGGGTAACCTGCCCCGCTTTTTAAAATCATTTTTATCCGGTCGTTGCTTCCGGTACCGAGTCGGTAGTGAAGTGTCCGATCTTTTTATCCAAGAAAATGGTGTTCCTCAGGGATCAGTTTTAAGCGTGACCCTTTTCGCCATTGCGATAAACTGCATATCATGCGTTATAAGGAGTCCCATCCGGTACTCGTTGTACGTAGATGATTTCTTAATTTTTATCGCTTCGTCCAGCCTGAGAAGCGCTGAGCGGCAGTTGCAGCTCACGTTGAACAGGCTGGACGAATGGTCAGTGCACACCGGTTTTCGTTTCTCTGCTGAGAAAACCCGGTGTGTACTTTTTACTCGTAGTAGAACTCTTTTACCGGAGCCCCACCTTACCTTGAGGAACACTGTTTTACGTTTTACTGATACTGTTCGTTTTCTGGGCCTCATTTTTGACACAAGGCTCAACTGGCTGCCACATCTCAAAGATGTGAAAGCCAGAGCCTCAAAAGCCTTAAATATTTTAAAATGTCTATGTGGCAGGTCGTGGGGCGCTGACCGCTCCTGCCTGCTACAATTTTATAGGGCCTTTGTACGGTCGCGACTGGAATACGGCTGCATCGTTTACAGCTCTGCACGGGATAGTTATCTTCGGATGCTGGATAGTGTCCACCATGCAGGAATTCGGCTCGCCACGGGTGCCTACCGCACCAGCCCTATTGTCAGTATTTGCGCTGACTCTGGCGAGCCGCCGCTTACCTTCCGCCGGCAACTCCTCATGGTGCGACACTACTTGCACATTGCCATAACACCTGGCAGTCCCGTGCATGATGTGGTTATGCGTCCGGATTTCGAACGGCTGTATATCAATCGCTACAGAGCGACTAAACCTTTCAGCTTCCGTACAAGGGCCGTTTTAGAACAATTTGGGTTTGAGTTACCTTCTTTTTATCACCAGGGATGGAGTAAATCTCCTCCCTGGCTTTTAAGGAGGCCCAGAATAATCTTAGATCTCTGTCGGTATAGCAAATTGTATACCGCTAATAATGTTTTTATTACTATTTTTAACGATATTTTAAAACAGTATCACACGTTTACCCCGGTATTCACGGATGGGTCTAAGCAGGCTAATGGAGTGGGATGCTCTGTTGTGTTCCCTCGAGCGACTTACACATACAAACTGGATGGTAGATGCAGCGTTTACACCGCCGAGTGTTACGCTGTTTTAAAGTCGCTCCGGCATATTAAATTAACCCGCGATAAGAGGTTCATCATATGCTGTGATTCCCTGAGCTGTATTCAGGCCCTAGGAAATATGTACCCAGCAGATCGTCTAGTCCAGGACATCCAGGACGCCCTCCTTTCTCTCCAATCTCACGGAAAGGAGGTGCTATTCTGCTGGGTACCCGGCCATGTGGGAATCAGGGGGAACGAGGCAGCTGATGTAGCTGCCAAGTTAGCCTGCGACAAGGTCAGAATTGACTTTGCTCCGGTCCCAAAGTCAGACCTTGCCTCGGCGGCGAAGAGAAATGCTTTTGAGGTGTGGGAGAGGCAGTGGCTGGAAGTAGAGCATAATAAGCTCCGGCTTGTCAAACCAACCGTTCAGCCGTGGAGCAGCTCCTTCCAGCGGGCGAGGAGGGATGAGGTTCTCCTTACTCGCCTCCGTATAGGGCACTGTCCTCTGACGCACAGCTTTCTTCTCCGCCGGGAGGACCCACCGGAATGTGATGCCTGTGGCGTACCTTTGACGGTACGCCACATTTTAACTAATTGTATTTTATTCTATGACTTAAGGGCAGACGTTGGCCTAGCCAATGATCTGTCCCTTATTTTAGGTAATGAAGCTAGCAATGTGGCTAAAGTTTTAAAATTCTGTGTTGTGGGCGGTCTTATCCCAAAAATTTTGGGAAGACCGGCCTAATCTTTTAATGTGGATGAGTGGCCATTTTACAGCCACTCATCCATGTATTGTGCATAGCTCTCGTTTTGTTTTTGTTTTACTATTAGATTTAAGTTTTTACGTCTGACTGGCCCCTTTACAGCCAGACAGATATGTGCTGTGACGTTCGTATTTTAATGGCCCCTTTACAGCCACCATTTTAGCTTTTTACTCGATTTGCCGTCTGTGTGGCCGACCCCTCTACAGTCGGCCATACAGACGGTAGAACTTGGATTTTAAGCCACATTGCTAAGCCGGTCGTTGTTAGGGCGCTAATGACCCCGCCGTCGACGCGCCCTTAAGCCCCAACAACAACAACAACATCATACAGTTTCTCAATGTGTTCCTTCCATCGGTTAGCTCTATCTTCATACCTCTTTTCTTCATTTCTCCAAAATTCTGTTTGATCTTTCTATATGCAACATCTACTTTACCTATGACCAATTCCTTTTCTACTTCTTCACACTTTTCTTGTAGCTATTTTGCATTTCCTATTTATTTGATTTCTAAATTGCCCGTACTGCTCTCTTCCTGCTTCATCCTGAGCATGTTTGTACCTTCTTCTCTGATCCATCAGCTGCAAAATTTCTTCTGTGATCCAAGGTTTTCGGGCAGCTTGTTCCATAAAGCCTAATGTTTCTTTGCCAGCTTTCATTATTTCGGTCTTTAATGCATTCCATTCGTCCTCGGTTGAGCTCCTTTCACAGTTAATTCTTAGACCTAAGTCTACCATTTCTGCAAATTTTTCTCTTGTGCTAGATTGTTTCAGTTTATTCACTTCCAGTCTGTTCTGCTTATACTGCTTTCTTATTCGCTTGAATTTCAGCCTGCACTTCATTACTATCAAATTATGTTCAGAGTCTATGTCTGCTCCTGGGTACGCTTTACAGTCTAGAACTTGATTCCTGAATCTCTGTTTGACCATGATATAATCTAGCTGATATCTGCCTGTATCCCCAGGACGTTTCCAGGTGTATATTCTTCTTGAATGGTTCTTAAACAGTGTGTTCGCCACT
Source organism: Vandiemenella viatica (assembly GCA_031002005.1). Classification (NCBI taxonomy): domain Eukaryota; kingdom Metazoa; phylum Arthropoda; class Insecta; order Orthoptera; family Morabidae; genus Vandiemenella; species Vandiemenella viatica. Next base: position 18,064,270 of record CM061919.1, read on the forward strand.
ACTAGCTTATATCTTTCACAATATTCTAGCAACCTGCTTCCTCGCTCATTTCTTTCTCCTAGACCAAAACTTCCTACAGTATTCCCCTCCTTTCCTTCTCCCACTATTGCATTCCAATCACCCATGATTATTAGATTTTCCTCCCCTTTCACATATTGGATTAATTCTTCAATTTCAGCTTATATTTTTTCTATTTCTTCGTCATCTTCCTGTGACGTTGGCATATATACTTGTACTAATGTGGTTGGGATGGGCTTAGTTTCTAACCTCATCAAAACAATCCTGTCACTAAACTGTTCATAATAACTCACCTCTTTCCCTACTTTCTTGTTCATTACAAATCCTACACCAGTGACTCCATTGACAGCTTGTGTGCTAATTATCCTGTGTTCCCCAGACCAGAAATCCTGTGCATCCTTCCATTTAATCTCACTAATCCCAACAACATCTAACTTAAATTGCTCCATTTCCCTTTTTAAGTTTTCTAACCTACCTGCCCTATTCAGACTTCTAACATTCCACGCTCCGACTCGTAGAATGTTTCTATCCATTCTGATGACTCCTCCCTTAGCAGTCCCCACCCAGAGATCCGATTGAAGGACTATTTTACCTCCGGAATATTTTACCCAGGAAGAAGCCATCATGATATTATGTAATTTGAGAGGATTAAATGTCCTCGGGATACCCTTTGGGTCTTTAATGCAGTGGTTTCCCGTTGCCTTCTGCATCCCCATGCCGTTGATCATTTCTGATTCATCCGCCTTTAGGGGCCGTTTCCAACCCCAGGGGCAAGAGGGTGCCCTGAACCACTCCCCTCTCTTCCGCCCTCCTTTCGGAGGCCGTTGGCAAGCAGTGGGTGACTCCTTATACCGGGAATCTTTCAGTCGCCAGAGCCTCGTCCGTCCAAACGGGGTGCACCACGTGAAGGAGAGGTTGACATTTTGTTGGAAAAGACTAGTATAGTCTCTCCCAAACCCTTACACCCCGTTTTTATCCTATCCTAATGTTTAATATATATATATATATATATATATATATATATAAAATTGATGTATGTTTCCGTATATTTCACTTTTCAGCCACCACTACCTAGCACATATCACTGGTGTTTGTGTGTGGTAGTAGCATGGCATTTCCTACGGTGCACAACATTGGCTGAATGCCGATAGCAGTGGGGTGTGGGAGATATGGTGGTTTCATTTGATTTTCATATTTCAGCCAAAGATTTGTGTGTCACTATACTTCTCTCTCCTGCCACAACTACATAGCACATACCATTGGTGTTTGTGTGTGGTAGTAGCATCGTGTCTCCCATCGTGCACTGTGGTGGTTAGATGTCGGTAGCTATTAGGGTGTGGGAGATATGGTGGTTGAAAGTAGTCGACCTGGGGCACTTTCATATTTCGACCAAAGACGCATGTGTCCCTATGTATCATTTTTCAGCCAAAACTGTCTAGCGCAGATCGCTGGTGTTTGTGTGTTATAGTAGCACAGAGTCATTGATCGGGCACAATGTTGGCCAAATGTTGATAGCTTTGTGAGTGTGGGTGATATGGTGGTTGAAAGTGGTCGATCAAGGATATTTTCTTATTTAAACCAAAGATGTGTGTCCATTTAAAGCATAAAAATAACTTGTAAGTCTTGATTTTCAGCTGTATTTGACTAACCAAGAAATTAATTTGATAAAGGCAAATATATAAGACAAGATGAAAAAAAATAATCCAACCATCAAACACGAACCACTATACAAAAACAAAAAATAATGGTTTATTACTCACTGCTCATTATTCCCTCCTTTATTACTTTCTTTGTGTCACACAACTTCCACCAAGCTACGCATGCATCACTCGTTTCACTTATGATCCCATGTTCAATGATTGAAACCATGTCCTCATGATTCCTCTGACTTTTGTATCCTTGACCCAAAAATGATGACTGCTTGTCGCTGCTCGGCTCGTTTCGGAAACTGTGCCCATAATTTTCATTCATAGATCCACAAAGCTTTACAAATTGTGCTATATACCTCAGTTAGTTTCTCATAGTTAAAATATAGTAGATGCTTCGTTAACTGATTTTTAAAATTTGGATGTAATGTGCTACAGTTGAAAGTTCTTATACTGTGATGTCAATACATGTCAACTCACAGGTATCTTTTCATACATTGGGTGTACAATCTCGGCATGTCCCCTCTACCCTGTCTAAAAATTTGATTATCAAGTCTACTACATCTACATTCATACTCTGCAAATCACAAACATTGTGGGTGGCAGAGGGTGCTAAGCACCAATCCTAAACCCGCCCATTCCAATCCCGAATAGTGCGAGGAAAGAAGGAATACATATAAGTATCAGTACGGCATCTTATTTCTCTAATCTTATACCTCCGGTCATTGCGACCTAAATAGGTTGGCGGAAGAAGTATTCCATTGCACTCGTAATTTAAATTTTTTCGCATATTCTCCAATAAATTCGAACGCAAGCTATGTCGTCTGTCTTCCAAACTATCCCAGCCCAATCTATGTATCAATTCTGTGACGCTTTCATAAGGGCTGTAACAACAAGTCACGAATCTAGCGGTTCTCCTCTGCACCCTCTCAACTGAGTCAATCAGAACCTTGCGATACGGATCCCAAACCCCACAACAGTAATCCAGATGTGGACGCACTAGTGTTTTATACGCTATCTCCTTTGTTTGAGCATTACAATTCCTCAAAATACGACCTATGAATCGTAATTTAGAATTTGCCTTGCCTACGACGGAAGTTATGTGCATGTCCCATTTCATGTTGCTTTGTACGATCACCCCCAGATACTTCACGGAATCAACCATGTCAACAGGTGAATTGTTTATTTTGTACTGGTGAACAAACTGATTCTTCTTGTTACTTATCCGCATTGCCTTGCACTTTTTGCAATTACGTGTAAGCTGCCATTTACGGCACCACTCGAAAATAGCATCCAAATCACGCTGAATTTCTAAGCAATTGTCGGAGCACCTTATTTCTCTATAGATAACCGCATCGTCGGCAAACAATCACAACCAGCATTTGACGTTGTCACCTAGATCGTTTATAAATATTAAGAAAAGAAGTGGACCTATTACACTTCCTTGAGGAACGCCCGAAGTAACATTTATCTTAGAAGAGGCTTCCCCGTCAACAACGACATACTGTGATCGACCAGTTAGAAAATCCCGTATCCACTCGCAAATCTGAGCCGAAATACCGTAAGCTCGAATCTTCGCTAAGAGTCGGTTGTGTGGCACAGAATCAAAAGCCTTTTGAAAATCCAAAAAAACTGCATCAACTTGCGAACCTGCATCGATAACTTTCGTTATGTCTTGGGAAAATAGGGCCAATTGTGTTTCACATGATCTCTTCTTCCGAAATCCGTGTTGACATGGTGTAAGTAACTCGTTCTCATCTAGAAACTTCATTATGTTCGAGCATATGATATGTTCCAGAATTCTGCTGCAGACCGATGTTAAAGATATGGGTCGATAATTCCAAGGATCACTCCGATCTCCTTTCTTAAAAACTGGAATTACCTGGGCTATTTTCCAGCTAGACGGTACTTTTCTCTCTTCTAGTGATTTACGGAATATATCTGACAGAAATAGTTCAATATCCTCCGCGTATTCAGAAAATACTCTTACCGGTATACCATCGGGACCCGGCGCTTTACCCCACTTCAGGAGTTTTAATTGCTTTGCAATTCCTACGCTATCAATTTCTATCGGACCCATCTCTAATTCCACACGATGTGGTAAAGTGGGGATGTTTACCATGTTTTCTTGCGTGAATGAATTTTTGAATTTGGTGTTAAATAAGGTAGCCTTGTCGCGGCTGTCTTCAACCTCGCGTCTGTCTTTTATTAGAACTGGATTATTGTTCCCACTACACTTAACTTTTTTTACATACGACCAAAATTTCTTAGGGTTTTCAGTGAGGCTCTTAGAGAGAGAATTTTCATGAAAGTTATTAAATGCCTCACGCATCGCATTCTTAACACGTCCCCTTATCTTCTCTAACTTATCTAAATCAGTCCGATGCATCGTCCTTTTGATCGTGCATTTATCTTCCTTTGCTTCTTGAGTAACCTTTTAACCTCCCGTGTATACCATGGGGGATCGTTCTCTTCCCTCATTGTCCGTTTCGGTATATGCAAGTTCATACCTTCCCTGAGTATATATAGGAATCGATGCCACCTCTCTTCAACGGTGCCTCCTGCTGCTAAGAAGGTGTGGTAATTATGCCTCAAATACTCTCTAAAACACTCTTTTGAAGCCTTTTCGAATCTGTAAACGATCCTCTCTTTTCTCTTTCTGCGCGTGGTTGTTAGTTTTACTGTAGCAATTACAACTTCGTGATCACTTATTAAAGCGGTGGTAGAAATAACCGTGAATAGTTCGGGCCTATTTGTAACAACTATATCTAAAAATTTTTCGTTACCGTTGAGGCATCGCGTTGGTTCAGTTACGAGCTGTTCAAGATGGTGATCTGAGAAGAGGTCTGGAATGATTTCGCAAGCTGCTTTATCCCTGCCCCCAGTAACATGAACGTAATTATTCCAGTCGATATCTGGCAAGTTAAAGTCACCTCCTAGCATTATTGCATGGTCCGGAAACTGCCGTGCTATAATATTTACATTATTTCTCAAGGCCTCGGTGATATTTACGCTTGCATCGGGTGGACGATAGAACGAGCCTATAACAAGTTTTGTCCTAGCTACGTTGAGCTTGATCCATATGATTTCGCAGACAGTATGCACATCTATTTCGCTACATGGGCGGTACTTACTAACAGCTATAAATACACCACCTCCTTGGGAATGCAACCTATCCTTACGGAAAATGTTCATGTTACTATTAAAAATTTCGGCGGAACTTATATCCGGTTTTAACCAACTTTCCGTGCCTATTACGATATCAGCATCTGTACTATGAATAACGTTTTCCAGTTCAGGCTGTTTATTACAAACACTTCTGCAGTTAACTACTAGAACTTTTAATGTTCGGGATTCTTTTAAGCTACCCCTAACACGCGGTGCTGAATTTATCTTTGCTGTCCTTCCCATTTGTGTTCTACCTAAAGCAATGCTGTTCTTATAATTCTGAGTACAAAGAAGAGAATTCCATAAATTACATGCTTCAATATATGTTGTGTATATTAGTATGCACAGGTGACTTACATCAAGAAATCCTAGTACACTTGTATTAATTTCTGGTCCCCAAATAATTTTAAGAAAATTGATAGGGATATTTTTAATTTTTAATACATTGAGGAAGTGAATGTGGAAATGGTAATAGCAACAAGAGTAGTAGGAAAACAGTTGTTATATTGTTAGAGAAAGTTATGGATGGTGAGATCATCCCTGGAAAATTTTTGACGAAGGGCACAAATATTATTTCTCTACACAGGATGCAGGTAGTTCTGGAACTATAGAGGAATAAACAAAATATAGTAAGAGATCCTTAAGAATGTAATATGTAACAGTGTTGAAAAAGATCTAAGCAGTGGGACTTCAGACCAGGGAAACCAACAATAGACTTGATATTTGAGATAAGACAGTTGCAGGAAAAAACACAGAGTACAGGGAGGATCTGTTATTAGTATTTCTTGATATTAAGAAAGCTTATGGGTGCACACACAGGAGAAACATATGGAAAGCCATGGAAAACAGAGGATATCCAAAAGAAAAAAAATCTGTAGTTTGACAGAATTATACTAGGGAAGTGCAAGATATGTTAAAATAGGGGGACAGAGAAACACATTGGCTGAAGCAAGGAAACAGACTAAAAGAAGAAGTGCCCTCTTGCCACTACTTTTCATCTTAGTCATGAAACGATTTAATGGAGAAGATGGCAACGGTGATGGGAGAGAAATACCGAAAGGTGACAGTGATTGTGGATGACTTGGTGATCTGAGATAGTGATGAAGGGGAAATTTAATGTATATTGGCAACAATGCGGATGAATATGTTATGAAATTTAATGTGAAGAAAAGCGAATACATGGTAACAACCAGAAAAAAACAGGATTGTGGAAGGATTGTGATGGCAGGAGAAGAGCTGAATAAGGTGAACAGTTTCAAATACCTGAGAAGTGTTGTAAATGGAAGTGGAAGGAGCAATTGTGAGATAAGTGAAAGAAGGAGGAAAACAGAAGTCATTTTAAAAAGTGTCAGAAGCCTGATATCTAACAAAGATGTGCCACAGAAAAATAAGGGAGTGATTTATTATATATGTTTCTGTTCTGATGTACTGCATTGGAACCTGAACATTGAAGAAACAAGATATCAGCATGATTCTATTGAGTGAAATGAAATATCTAAGAGGCAGACAAGAATAGAGAAGATTTGGAATGAAATGGTAAGAGACACAGTAAAAGAGGAACATTTGCAGGAAATGATGGAGAAGGCCTTAGTAAGATGTTATGGCATGTTATAAGAATAAAGGAACATAGTATACTGAGGAAAATTTGTGAAATGAAGATACAAGGTAAATGGCCAGAAGAAAAGCAAGTTTCAATTTGAAAGTAGAGATATCTATTTCATTAAATCATTGTCCTCAGTAATTTGTTCAGGTCACTGTATCAAGCTGGAAAGAAAGCATCTTTTTGTCAGTAAAAAACTATATAGAATTTGGTTTGTCAGTCAACTGTTTACTGAATCTGTGTAACTTCTCTTATTAAACATTAATTGTTCTAATCAAACCCCTTAGATGCTTCACTCAATTAACATGATAGTTGTGGCTGTAATGTAATATGTATATAAGCGCTTGATATTAAAAGTTCACAACTTTGACAGATATATTAGTATTCAAGGTACAACTTAAATCTAGAAAGTGATGACAATTTGACAGCTAGCCCTGTAAAACATAACAGTGTAAGAAATTGTCTTGTTCCTAACTTCATGAGCTGACACTAATGGTTATGCTGAGAGTCATCCATAACATTCTAGTTCTGAATTGGCTTGTTGTTTAATTCAGTTAGATCAGAATGAGTGCAAAAAATTGGACCCTTGAAGTATTCCAGGATTGTAATGTAAAATGGCAGGAATTTTCTATTTATTAATGCTCAAGATCTTCAGTCTTACATTAAAGTTGGTGAGATTTGTGCAATTCTAGCAGTACATGTTTATTGATGTTAAAGTCTGCCACTTTGACTCACCACAGTAACGGATGAAGCGATGTTTTTGATGGATTCAGCTCTATGCTTCAATTAAACACATTTTCACTTAATCTTAGTGCAGGCAAAACCAAAGTGATATAATGTATACAGTTAATTAACACTTGTAAGGTCATTCAGTGTGAGATTTTTCTGTAATAGAATTTTGTTAATCAGAAGAAGATTTATCAGAAGGTTATCCTGTGAAAAAGTTTACTGGATTAGAATGAGAAAATAATTTATGAAATCGGAAATTACTGAATGAACTTCCTCTTGTGGGAGATAATTGGGCATATCATGTGGGCAACCTAGAATATTTCTCAAGAAGAATGAAGGAAGTGCCTATAATCCATGAACTGAACTGTTAGAAATCTAAGCGAAATTACAAAAGCAATCGATGCTTGGAACTTCCCACTTTGTGCAAGGTGCTCAAATATTGATACTGATGCGCAATGATCAAAAGAAGTGTGCTGTTGTGGTAACACACTCACCTTGCATCCAGATTTTGGTTTTCTATAGTTTCCCAAAATCACTCCAGTTTAATACCAGAATGGTTCCTTCAAAAGCCCATGGCTGAATTCTTTCCCATTCACCATCGGTCCTTTCTTGTCTCTAGCAATCCTGACATTGACAAAGTGCAAAAAAGTGTTTGAAACATTTGCTCCGATGGTTGTTTTCCTTCCTTTGTTTGAAGTGCACTCTCTGTTTGGTAATTAGAGAAACCATTCTGATTGAAGGTTGGTTGGAGATATTGGAGTTTAACCTGCAGGTTATCTGCATCACAAATTTCTTGTGTCCTATGTACCAGACTATATAATACAGTACTTTCTTGAGTGGGATGGTGGTAGTGATGAAGAAAGCGTGTAGATGGAACTTCAAAATCTCCAACAAACCTTAGGGCAGAATGGCTTCTTCAACACCAAATATATGGGCACTCCGAACAAAGGAAGGAAAACAACCATTGGAGCAAGAAGACCTGCCAAAGGCTTTGGCTTGGGTCCGATATGCTGGAGATTGTTTTGCAAAGATGGGTATGATATTGGGCTCACCATGAGATCAAGGATATCTTCCTCCCACTTTCAAAGATTCGGGATTGGCTTCCACTTGTGGAAGAGGACCTAGTTTAGTTATACCGTTGAGTGTGGAAAATTCTACATTGGGCAGACCATCTGTATCATTGACACCCACTGAAGTGAATAAAAGCACAACCTTTCTCTGGGAAAATCTCCATTCTCACATAATATTTTCTCACAAGTACATCTAACATCTCGATTCCTCAAAATCCAACAATATTGCTTCCTGTCTCTGTGCTAGAGCATGTCCAGCATTGTATTAACCCTTTCGCTGCAGATCCTAGTCATGTCATACCTATACTCTACTTCAGTGCTGATGTCTTAGAAGTCCACTGCAAGTCTTGTCTGCAATAGCCAGTATTCATTAAGTTCAGAGCAGAAGTGGATATAGCTGTTATCACTTTACTATAGTGTAAATAGGCCTGTTTATAACAAGAGTGTGGTTTCATTATGTGATTTAACCTCTGTGCAAGAGCCAAAAATATGGCAATAATATTAGTATGTAAAAACAGCTCATGATGTTATCAGTGTGCTGTTGCAACCCATGTTGTAGTTGTGCACATATAAACATGGCACATTGATGTTTATTGGTGTGTTACAAGATGGAAGGCAGATGGAAACAGGATATTGTCAACACTAGCTTCCTGTCGTACAGAACTTTGCTTCACAAAAACATTAGAAACTCACACTTTTTGTCTTACTGATATCATTATTTCAATATTTATAGGAGAATCAAATTGACTATTCTGTCAAAATCAGTTTATAGGTCTGGTGTCCATGACAGTGATGAAGTTGCACAATGTTGAATAAAATTTTTGTACCTTTTGACTAGGATATATTTTATTTTACTTTTAACTTTTTTGTTTTTTCAGGTTGTGTTTGTACATTTCTGTAGTTAAAAATCCTATCCTACTTGCCTGCCCCATTTACTCATTCATTTTATAATACTTGACGTTGATAAATGTCAGCAGCACTGGAGGAGAAATTATCATTCCAGGTGCACGTGAAATTTTTGGACGTCATTTGCTTGTTTTACTCATATTAATGTTATTTTTTAATTACTGTTAATAATAAAGTGATGTTGCATGCAAGGAAATGAAAAAATTGTTCAGCACTGGGGTTGAGTATCTTAATCTTACTTCCACAGCAAAAGGGTTGAGACACTCCTGCATTTGTTTATTACCCTATTCAGAATGGCTTAGCATTATGATTTTTTCTGTATATTTTCATGCCCCATGCCAGTACTTACTTAAATAGCTGTGTCTCCTTTGTGGTATTTTTATTTTATTTTTAATTTATTTTTGCAAATTTGCATATAAACTTATGGCAACAGACAAAAATTTAGTTAATTCACTGCAAAGCAATCATTTCACACTATGTCGCCAGAGTAAGTTTATTCTTGTTTAATTTCTAGAACTAGTGTATCCTGCATTTGTTATATTCCAGTTCAGTTGATATTATGTATTATATATAATTGCCTGAAAGAGCATTTGACTCGGGTATGAGAGGTATAAGATCATACTATTGAGGGTGTGGAAAAAAACCTCTTTTTTTTCTTGTTTACACTATTCTGTTGTGTTGTAGTCTGCTGCTGCTGCTGCTGCTGCTGCTACTACTACTATCATTACTGAAGATGTGTTTATTTAAATCATGTTTCAGAGATTGCTGGATGATAATGGAAACCCTCAGCTTCTTTCAGGAATTGTTACTCACTTACATTATCATGAACCTGGGAATCTTATTTTTGTTTATCTCATGCGCAGTGGAGTTTTACATGAGATCTGTGTTGTGGAGGAAGACGGAAGAGTTTCAAAAGAAACTCAGCTGAATGTTGTTTTACTCGTCAGCCATCTTTTTACGAATATTCTTGTACATCCAAATAAGTGGAATGCTACGTATGATAATTCTGTAGTGGAGTTGCCAAAGCTACCAGAATCTGTGATTAAGGCAAGTATTTAGTCTTTTTTTTTCAATTCAGACTTAAGTTTGATAACACCAGATTCACAGTAATAACATATGGATTGTGTTTGTTGTTGCAGAAAATTGATTACTACAACCAGGAAGTAAAATTCTTGTTTGATCATTACTTCCGCTGTGTTGCAGCTGAGTGCTCGAAAAGCTTGGGGGATGATAATGTACTTCCATTATCGAAACTGGTTGTTGAGCCAGAGCTGGCGTTTAAGCCTCAGAATGAAGGTAAAATTTTCTGAAACCAAAACACATTAATATTTATTATATTACTTAATTTAATGGATGCATTGTATCAAATTAGATTTCTTTAGCCTTCTTCAATATGTCTGACCAGAAGCTCCATTTCTGAAAAGTTCATACCAGATGAGAGTGGAAGGCACTGTAATTTTTTAAATTCACTTGAGGCAAATGCCAGTATGATTTCTTCAAAAGGTCATGGCCAAATTCATTCCCCACAATCTCTCTCAGAACGAGTGACCTTACTGACTCTTAAAGCCAGAAGCAGGAAAGGAATAATAGATAAAAAAAAATGGAGTGCTGGAAGACAGCTCACAGCCTCTTTGCAAAAAGAGGGATGTTTTTTGAAAGTATGTATTAAGTACGTATGCATATTTCTTCCTTCCCTCCTTTAGTCTTAAAAGTTTGATGATTGAGGTCTCGCTGGATTTGACTTGATGCCAGCTTCCACCATCTGCCTCATCACCTGTTAAGACTACATAACTGGTGCATGTATCAGTGTGTACACGGACAAGAAGTGAAACTTTTGTGGGTCATACACTGTAAGTTAACCTAAAAATTTTGTATCTGCATAGCAAAATTTGTTCTCAGAACCAAGAGTTATGTTAAATAGTATTGCATATCATTTTTAAAGTCAGTTACCAAGTTAATTCACCGAGCATGGTGGTGTAACGGTTAGCGTACTGGCCTCGCATTCGGGAGGATGGCAGTTCGAATCCCCGTCTGGGCATCCAGATTTGGGTTTTCCATGGTTTCCCAAATCACTCCAGGCAAATGCTGGGATGCTTCCTTCAAAAGGCCATGGCCGAATTCCTTCCTATTCCTTGCCCCCCATCCTTTCCTGTCTCTAAAGACCTCGCTGTTAAGAGACGTTAAGCAGTTAAATAAATAAATAAAAAACCAAGTTAATTCAAGCTAGAAATCAGGTTTTTACAGTTTTGAGAAAGTAACTGAACAAGGCAGTATTTTCTTTTGCATCATCCTTAAGCATTCGTTTGGAAGAGTACAAAAATTCACAGTAAATCAAAGGAAACAGGTAGGGGATCGTTCAGTAGTTGTTTTGAAATATGTGGAATTGTTTAAAGTCACTTTCAGATCAGTAGCTTTAATAATTAAGGAAATATTAATTAGTTAAATTCTATTTTTGTTGATGAGTTTTACTTCACTCTTTTGAAAACAGTAAACATGCCTTGCTTGATATCAGATGAACGAATATTCAGTTAGAAGTAAAATAAAAGTTAATATATTTTTCTCGGGCAACCAGCCGTGTTAATATATCATATTGCGGGACGTTTCGAAGGCGTCCATCTCTGCCTCCATTCTCAAAGTTATCCCAGCTTTGTAACTGTAAAATTGTAGTAGTTATTAACAAGTTTCGGAATATTAGAAAAAATATTGTTTATGGCCCAACTTGAAGCTACAAGAATTTTTAAGTATCAAAACTAACACTTTTAAATCACACTAGCTTGTGTCAAAGTTTCAGAGTGCCAAGGTCATAAATCTGATGAAATCTTCGAGCTTGGGATTTTACATTTGATCAGATCATGAGAATACTTCCATGAGAAACAGGAAGACGTGTTCCCACGGATGTTTCTATATTTAGCTGTCTTTGGTTTTCCTCTTGGCCAGTCCATTTCAAGTCATCTAAGCATAACCACGCTCTGCGGTGGGTCATTTTGGTATGATGGCCAGTCCTGCAGATTCAGTTAGAGTAACTATGTTGTTTTGAGGTAGCATTTTACGCCATGTAGTGTGACGGAGTAACCTAAGTTAAAGAAGTTAACTTAATTTTTCGTGGCGTGTGACAAAAATTTTATTTGCTTCCATGCATCAGTTAGATTTATTTTTAACAATGGGGTTTGGACTGGCTCGATTGGTTAATCGAAACTGCATTTTCATTTCTTTGGAGACTTTCTGATGCCAGTTTAGTGTTGTGACTTTGTTAAAATTTGAAGAATGTAGTGATTATCAATCAACATCTACTAGTGACTTTTATTAACTATTACCCTTCCTAGTTTGGGGTTAAATCAAGCTAGGTGGCTACCAAGTTAATGTTGCAAAGCATGAACTAAAATTATCCAAGCCTTGATCAAAGTAATAGCTGAGACTGAAGGTTTTGCTCTAACCCCAGCTAAACTTCTTTCTTATGACACATTTTTTTCTTGTTAATCCTTCAAAGGAAAACAAACTATTATTTGAGTCAATTTAAAAAAAAAAAAATGAATCTGAAATCCTAATAACAGCAAATAGTAGCAAAAAAAAATGCACTCGGGAAATGTGGGGATTGAACTAACAACCTTTTGTGTACTGACACATTCATCAGACTACACAACTATTGGGTTGGCTTAGCAAATATGGCTTTTCTATATGTATATATTATTATCAATTTTAATTGCGATGGAGCTAACACTCCGGTGTCAATTTCTCCAGTTATCCATTTAACCCTTTTTGTACACATTTTTTAAAAATTTCTTTTATAATTGCAATGTTGAATTCCTCCCCCACTTACTATTCTGATTTACAAATTTTATTTTTTAATTCCTTAAGTGTTTTTGGAAAGTTATTCATCACTACACTTGGTAATTTGTTCCAATCCCTGACACCCTTACCAACAAAAGAAAATTTTCCCACTCCCTTATGCATGAAATCAAGTGAAAGCTTGTGGTCATGGTCACCATTCCCCTTCCATGCACTATTGCTAATTCTTTGACCAATATCTCTCCAAGCACCATCACCAACATATGCCCTGTATATTCCAAGCACTCTCTCTTCAGTTTTTAATTCAATTCCTCATTAGCGAAAGCCAACTAGTACGAATGGTATTATAATCCAAGAGCACAAAATCTCAGGGCTCTGTTCTAAGTGGGCAGAGTGATGCAGATAAAGAGGGGAGTGAAGTGTAATAGTGTTTTAAGTTTAGTTGTGGGCATTTTTTCTGTATGTTGTTCTCACCAACCGTATTTGATGACCGATGTACCATTCTAGTGCTGAAAATGTGTTATACAACTTTGATAGTAGGTCTTGATAGCTATGATAGTTTTTAAGAAAACCTTGGTAATTATAAAATAAGTTACGTTTTGTATCTGCTTCATGATAAAATGTGAATATGTTTTTACTTTTATACAGTAATTATGTCCAAAACTGCATGTTCATTCAGCGGTTTACCTCTCCAAATTACTTACAGTACAATGAAATGATACTAGGGCTATAATTTAAGAGCTGCAAGACGTTTATTACAATTACAGCACTTAAGACCTACTTATGCCATCTTGATCTGAAAAAAATTATGAAATGGGGACTTTCAGGACTTAGGTATTAAATAACATCTGTGCTATTTTTCAGCTCTATATATTTTTTTCTGAGGTTTGTACCTATAATTCCCCGGGGAGTGGCGTGCGGTGCTTTCGACACACGTTGATTCATTTGTATTTGTTTTGATGCGTATCTCAATAACCTTGTGTCACAAGCAGAGAACTATCTAACCATTCTAACACTGATAGTTTGATAGTCTTTCACCTATACAGATTTTCCAAAGGTCATGTATTGTATCGCCTTCATTTATAAAATGTGAGTATACTATTACTTTTATACAATAACCAGTTGACCCAACAGACATTGTCCTGTCCAAATGTCAATAAAATTGTTTGCATTGTTTTGTAAATTTGTTAAAAGTTGTTGCAAATGTGTAAACAAAGTAAAAATGGAAAAAATACGTAGTTCTGAGTGATCATTGTATTTATTAATGATTGTGTCAATGATTATTCAGTTTGAGGAGTAGTACATTCAGAAGTATGCCAATGGGAAATTTTACATGCAGGTGAATTCTATCGGTAGTAAACCAATCGGCAGTACACCACTGAAATGCTGGAAATGTGTGATGTGCCTGGAATCTGATCGACTTGGAACCATGCGGTTTTT
>CM061919.1:18079632-18146814 GCA_031002005.1 Vandiemenella viatica
ACTACCCTTTCCATCCTTCTGTATATTATTCTGGTCAGTAATTTTGAAGCATGTGATGTTAGACTAATGGTGCGATAATTCTCACATTTGTCGGCTTGTGCTTTCTTTGGAAGTGTGAAGATGATATTTTATATTAAAATCTGTTGGAATTTCTCCTGTTTCATAACTTTTTGATATCAGCTTGAATAATCTTTCGATTCCTTCCTCTCCTAGAGATTTAAGAAGTTCTGCAGGCATCTCATCAATTCCAACTGCCTTATTTGCTTTCAAGTCATTCAGAGCTTTATTAAATTCTGTCCTCAAAACAGGATCTCCTAAGTCATCAATGTCGACATCGCCTTCCTTTTCCAATACACTATTGTTCAAGTCATCCCCATCATACAGGTTCTCAATGTATTCCTTCCATCGGTTAGCTCTATCTTCTGAGCTTAAAAGAGGTTTCCCATCGGCAGTTTTAATGTTCATACCTCTTTTCTTCATTTCTCTTTCTTCATGTTCCAAAATTCTGTTTGATCTTTCTATATGTCAACATCTACTTTACCTACGACCATTTCCTTTTCTACTTCTTCACACTTTTCTTGTAGCCATTTTTCTTTTGCTATTTTGCATTTCCTATTTATTTGATTTCTAAATTGCCTGTACTGCTCTCTTCCTGCTTCATCCTGAGCATGTTTGTACCTTCTTCTCTGATCCATCAGCTGCAAAATTTCTTCTGTGATCCAAGGTTTTCGGGCAGCTTGTTCCCTAAAGCCTAATGTTTCTTTGCCAGCTTTCATTATTTCGGTCTTTAATGCATTCCATTCGTCCTCGGTTGAGCTCCTTTCACAGTTAATTCTTAGACCTAAGTCTACCATTTCTGCAAATTTTTCTCTTGTGCTATATTGTTTCAGTTTATTCACTTCCAGTCTGTTCTGCTTATACTGCTTCCTTATTCGCTTGAATTTCAGCCTGCACTTCATTACTATCAAATTATGGTCAGAGTCTATGTCTACTTCTGGGTATGCTTTACAGTCTAGAACTTGATTCCTGAATCTCTGTTTGACCATGATATAATCTAGCTGATATCTGCCTGTATCCCCAGGACGTTTCCAGGTGTATATTCTTCTTGAATGGTTCTTAAACAGTGTGTTCGCCACTACTAGCTTATATCTTTCACAAAATTCTAGCAACCTGCTTCCTCGCTCATTTCTTTCTCCTAGACCTAAAACTTCCTACAAGTATTCCCCTCTTTTCCTTCTCCCACTATTGCATTCCAATCACCCATGATTATTAGATTTTCCTCCCCTTTCACATATTGGATTAATTCTTCAATTTCAGCGTATATTTTTTCTATTTCTTCGTCATCTTCCTGTGACTGTTGGCATATATACTTGTACTAATGTGGTTGGGACGGGCTTAGTTTCTAACCTCATCAAAATAATCCTGTCACTAAACTGTTCATAATAACTCACCCTATTTCCCTAATTTCTTGTTCATTACAAATCCTACACCAGTGACTCCATTGACAGCTTGTGTGCTAATTATCCTGTGTTCCCCAGACCAGAAATCCTCTGCGTCCTTCCATTTAATCTCACTAATCCCAACAACATCTAACTTAAGTTGCTCCATTCTCCTTTTTAAGTTTTCTAACCTACCTGCCCTATTCAGACTTCTAACATTCCACACTCCGACTCGTAGAATGTTTCTATCCATTCTGATGACTCCTCCCTGAGCAGTCCCCACCCGGAGATCCGATTGGGGGACTATTTTACCTCCGGAATATTTTACCCAGGAAGAAGCCATCATGATATATGTAATTTGAGATGATTACATGTCCTCGGGATACCCTTTGGGTCTTTAATGCAGTGGTTTCCCGTTGCCTTCTGCATCCCCATGCCGTTGATCATTTCTGATTCATCCGCCTTTAGTGGCCGTTTCCAACCCCAGGGGCAAGAGGGTGCCCTGAACCGCTTCCCGCTCTTCCGCCCTCCTTTCGGAGGCCGTTGGCAAGCAGTGGGTGACTCCTTATACCGGGAATCTTTCAGTCGCCAGAGCCTCGTCCGTGCAAACGGGGTGCACCAAGTGAAGGAGAGGTTGACATTTGGTTGGAAAAGACTAGTATAGTCTCTCCCAAACCCTTTCACCCCATTTTTATCCTATCCTAATGTTTAATATATATACATATATAAAATAGATGTGTGTTTCCGTATATTTCACTTTTCAGCCACCTAGCACAGATCACTGGTGTCTGTGTGTGTTAGTAGCATGGCATTTCCTATGGTGCACAACATTGGCTGAATGCCGATAGCAGTGGGGTGTGGGAGATATGGTGGTTTCATTTGATTTTCATATTTCAGGCAAAGATTTGTGTATCACTATACTTCTCTCTCCTGCCACAACTACATAGCACATACCATTGGTGTTTGTGTGTGGTAGTAGCATCGTGTCTCCCATCATGCACTGTGGTGGTTAGATGTCGGTAGCTATTAGGGTGTGGGAGATATGGTGGTTGAAAGTAGTCGACCAGGGGCACTTTCATATTTCGACCAAAGACGCATGTGTCCCTATGTATCATTTTTCAGCCAAAACTGTCTAGCGCAGATCGCTGGTGTTTGTGTGTGATAGTAGCACAGAGTCATTGATCGTGCACAATGTTGGCCAAATGTTGATAGCTTTGTGAGTGTGGGTGATATGGTGGTTGAAAGTGGTCGATGAAGGATATTTTCTTATTTAAACCAAAGACGTGTGTTTATTTAAAGCATAAAAACAACTTGTAAGTCTTGATTTTCAGCTGTATTTGACTAACCAAGAAATTAATTTGATAATGGCAAATATATAAGACAAGATGAAAAAAAAATAATCCAACCATCAAACACAAACCACTATACAAAAACAAAAAATAATGGTTTATTACTAACTGCTCATTATTCCCTCCTTTATTACTTTCTTTGTGTCACAAAACTTCCACCAAGCTACGCATGCATCACTCGTTTCACTTATGATCCCATGTTCAATGGTTGAAACCATGTCCTCATGATTCCTCTGACTTTTGTATCCTTGACCCAAAAATGATGACTGCTTGTCGCTGCTCGGCTTGTTTCGGAAACTGTGCCCATAATTTTCATTCATAATTCCACAAAGCTTTACAAATTGTGCTATATACCTCCGTTAGTTTCTCATAGTTAAAATATAGTAGATGCTTCGTTAACTGATTTTTAAAAATTGGATCTAATGTGCTACAGTTGAAAGTTCTTATACTGTGATGTCAATACATGTCAACTCACAGGTATCTTTTCATACATTGGCTGTACAATCTCGGCATGTCTCCTCTACCCTGTCTAAAAATTTGATTATCAAGTCCTTCCCATTTGTGTTCTACCTAAAGCAATGCTGTTCTTATAATTCTGAGTACAAAGAAGAGAATTCCATAAATTACATGCTTCAATATATGTTGTGTATATTAGTATGCACAGGTGACTTACATCAAGAAATCCTAGTACACTTGTATTAATTTCTGGTCCCCAAATAATTTTAAGAAAATTGATAGGGATATTTTTAATTTTTAATACATTGAGGAAGTGAATGTGGAAATGGTAATAGCAACAAAAGTAGTAGGAAAACAGTTGTTATATTGTTAGAGAAAGTTATGGATGGTGATGTCATCCCTGGAAAATTTTTGAAGAAGGGAACAAATATTATTTCTCTACACAGGATGCAGGTAGTTCTGGAACTATAGAGGAATAAACAGAATATAGTAAGAGATCCTTAAGAATGTAATATGCAACAGTGTTGAAAAAGATCTAAGCAGTGGGACTTCAGACCAGGGAAACCAACAATAGACTTGATATTTGAGATAAGACAGTTGCAGGAAAAACACAGAGTACAGGGAGGATCTGTTATTAGTATTTCTTGATATTAAGAAAGCTTATGGGTGCACACACAAGAGAAACATATGGAAAGCCATGGAAAACAGAGGATATCCAAAAGAAAAAAATCTGTAGTTTGACAGAATTATACTAGGGAAGTGCAAGATATGTGAAAATAGGGGGACAGAGAACACATGGCTGAAGCAAGGAAACAGACTAAAAGAAGGAAGTGCCCTCTTGCCACTACTTTTCATCTTAGTCATGAACGATTTAATGGAGAAGATGGCAACGGTGATGGGAAAAGGTGACAGTGTTTGTGGATGACTTGGTGGTCTGGGATAGTGATGAAGAGGAAATTTAATGTGTATTGGCAACAATGCGGATGAATATGTTATGAAATTTAATGTGAAGAAAAGTGAATACATGGTAACAACCAGAAAAAAAACAGGATAACTGGAAGGATTGTGATGGCAGGAGAACAGCTGAATAAGGTGAACAGTTTCAAATACCTGGGAAGTGTTGTAAATGGAAGTGGAAGGAGCAATGGTGAGATAAGTGAAAGAAGGAGGAAAACAGAAGTCATTTACAAAGTGTCAGAAGCCTGATATGTAACAAAGATGTGCCACAGAAAAATAAGGGAGTGATTTATCATATATATGTTTCTGTTCTGATGCACTGCATTGGAACCTGAACATTGAAGAAACAAGATATCAGCATGATTCTATTGAGTGAAATGAAATATCTAAGAGGCAGACAAGAATAGAGAAGATTTGGAATGAAATGGTAAGAGACACAGTAAAAGAGGAAAATTTGCAGGAAATGATGGAGAAGGCCATTGTAAGATGTTATGGGCATGTTATAAGAGTAAAGGAACATAGTATACTGAGGAAAATTTGTGAAATGAAGATACAAGGTAAATGGCCTAGAAGAAAAGCAAGTTTCAATTTGAAAGTAGAGATATCTATTTCATTAAATCATTGTCCTCAGTAATTTGTTCAGGTCACTGTATCAAGCTGGAAAGAAAGCATCTTTTTGTCAGTAAAAAACTATATAGAATTTGGTTTGTCAGTCAACTGTTTACTGAATCTGTGTAACTTCTCTTATTAAACATTAATTGTTCTAATCAAACCCCTTAGATGCTTCACTCAATTAACATGATAGTTGTGGCTGTAATGTAATTTGTATATAAGCGCTTGATATTAAAAGTTCACAACTTTGACAGATATATTAGTATTCAAGGTGCAACTTAAATCTAGAAAGTGATGACAATTTGACAGCTAGCCCTGTAAAACATAACAGTGTAAGAAATTGTCTTGTTCCTAACTTCATGAGCTGACACTAATGGTTATGCTGAGAGTCATCCATAACATTCTAGTTCTGAATTGGCTTGTTGTTTAATTCTGTTAGATCAGAATGAGTGCAAAAAATTGGACCCTTGAAGTATTCCAGGATTGTAATGTAAAATGGCAGGAAATTTCTATTTATTAATGCTCAAGATCTTCAGTCTTACATTAAAGTTGGTGAGATTTGTGCAATTCTAGCAGTAGATGTTTATTGATGTTAAAGTCTGCCACTTTGACTCACCACAGTAACAGATGAAGGGATGTATTTTGATGGATTCAGCTCTATGCTTCAATTAAACACATTTTCACTTAATCTTAGTGCATGCAAAACCAAAGTGATATAATGTATACAGTTAATTAACACTTGTAAGGTCATTCAGTGTGAGATTTTTCTGTAATAGAATTTTGTTAATCAGAAGAAGATTTATCAGAAGGTTATCCTGTGAAAAAGTTTACTGGATTAGAATGAGAAAATAATTTATGAAATCGGAAATTTCTGAATGAATTTCCTCTTGTGGGAGATAATTGGGCATATCATGTGGGCAACCTAGAATATTTCTCAAGAAGAATGAAGGAAGTGCCTATAATCCATGAACTGAACAGTTAGAAATCTAAGCGAAATTACAAAAGCAATCGATGCTTAGAACTTCCCACTTTGTGCAAGGTGCTCAAAGATTTTATACTGATGCACAATGATTAAAAGAAGTGTGCTGTGGTGGTAACACACTCACCTTGCATCCAGATTTTGGTTTTCTATAGTTTCCCAAAATCACTCCAGTTTAATGCCAGAATGGTTCCTTCAAAAGCCCATGGCTGAATTCTTTCCCATTCACCATCGGTCCTTTCTTGTCTCTAGCAATCCTGACATCGACAAAGTGCAAAAAAGTGTTTGAAACATTTGCTCCAATGGTTGTTTGCCTTCCTTTTTTTTTAAGTGCATTCTCTGTTTGGTAATTAGAGAAACCATTCTGATTGAAGGTTGGTTGGAGATATTGGAGTTTAACCTGCAGGTTATCTGCATCGCAAATTTCTTGTGTCCTATGTACCAGACTATATAATACAGTACTCTCTGGAGTGGGATGGTGGTAGTGATGAAGAAAGTGTGTAGATGGAACTTCAAAATCTCCAACAAACCTTAGGGCAGAATGGCTTCTTCAACACCAAATACATTGGGCACTCCGAACAAAGGAAGGAAAACAACCATTGGAGCAAGAAGACCTGCCAAAGGCTTTGGCTTCGGTCCGATATGCTGGAGATTGTTTTGCAAAGATGGGTATGATATTGGCTCACTATGAGATCAAGGATATCTTCCTCCCACTTTCAAAGATTCGGGATTGGCTTCCACTTGTGGAAGAGGACCTAGTTTAGTTATACCGTTGAGTGTGGAAAATTCTACATTGGGCAGACCATCTGTATCATTGACACCCACTGAACTGAATAAAAGCACAACCTTTCTCTGGGAAAATCTCCATTCTCACATAATATTTTTCTCACAAGTACATCTAACATCTCGATTCCTCAAAATCCAACAATATTGCTTCCTGTCTATGTGCTAGAGCATGTCCAGCATTGTATTATCCCTTTCGCTGCAGATCCTAGTCATGTCATACCTATACTCTACTTCAGTGCAGATGTCTTTAGAAGTCCACTGCAAGCCTTGTCTGCAATAGCCAGTATTCATTAAGTTCAGAGCAGAAGTAGATATAGCTGTTATCACTTTACTATAGTGTAAATAGGCCTGTTTATAACAAGAGTGTGGTTTCATTATGTGATTTAACCTCTGTGCAAGAGCCAAAAATATGGCAATAATATTAGTATGTAAAAACAGCTCATGATGTTATCAGTGTGCTGTTGTAACCCATGTTGTAGTTGTGCACATATAAACATGGCACATTGATGTTTATTGGTGTGTTACAAGAATGGAAGGCAGATGGAAACAGGATATTGTCAACACTAGCTTTCTGTTGTACAGAACTTTGCTTCACAAAAACATTTGAAACTCACACTTTTTGTCTTACTGATATCATTATTTCAATATTTATAGGAGAATCAAATTGACTATTCTGTCAAAATCAGTTTATAGGTCTGGTGTCCATGACAGTGATGAAGTTGCACAATGTTGAATAAAATTTTTGTACCTTTTGACTAGGAATATATTTTATTTTACTTTTAACTTTTTTGTTTTTTCAGGTTGTGTTTGTACATTTCTGGAGTTAAAAATCCTATCCTACTTGCCTGCCCCATTTACTCATTCATTTTATAATACTTGACGTTGATAAATGTCAGCAGCACTGGAGGAGAAATTATCATTCCAGGTGCATGTGAAATTTTTGGACGTCATTTGCTTGTTTTACTCATATTAATGTTTTTTTTAATTACTGTTAATAATAAAGTGATGTTGCATGCAAGGAAATGAAAAAAATTGTTCAGCACTGGGGTTGAGTATCTTAATCTTACTTCCACAGCAAAAGGGTTGAGACACTTCTGCATTTGTTTATTACCCTATTCAGAATGGCTTAGCATTATGATTTTTTTCTGTATATTTTCATGCCCCATGCCAGTACTAACTTAAATAGCTGTGTCTCCGTTGTGGTATTTTTATTTTATTTTTATTTATTTTTGCAAGTTTGCATATAAATTTATGGCAATAGACAAAAATTTAGTTAATTCACTGCAAAGCAATCATTTCACACTATGTCGCCAGAGTAAGTTTATTCTTGTTTAATTTCTAGAACTAGTGTATCCTGCATTTGTTATATTCCAGTTCAGTTGATATTAAGTATTATATATAATTGCCTGAAAGAGCATTTGACTCGGGTATGAGAGGTATAAGATCATACTATTGAGGATGTGGAAAAAAACCTCTTTTTTTCTTGTTTACACTATTCTGTTGTGTTGTAATCTGCTGCTGCTGCTGCTACTACTACTATCATTACTGAAGATGTGTTTACTTAAATCATGTTTCAGAGATTGCTGGATGATAATGGAAACCCTCAGCTTCTTTCAGGAATTGTTACTCACTTACATTATCATGAACCTGGGAATCTTATTTTTGTTTATCTCATGCGCAGTGGAGTTTTACATGAGATCTGTGTTGTGGAGGAAGACGGAAGAGTTTCAAAAGAAACTCAGCTGAATGTTGTTTTACTCGTCAGCCATCTTTTTACGAATATTCTTGTACATCCAAATAAGTGGAATGCTAAGTATGATAATTCTGTGGTGGAGTTGCCAAAGCTACCAGAATCTGTAATTAAGGCAAGTATTTAGTCTTTTTTTCAATTCAGACTTAAGTTTTGATAACACGAGATTCGCAGTAATAACATATGGATTGTGTTTGCTGTTGCAGAAAATTGATTACTACAACCAGGAAGTAAAATTCTTGTTTGATCATTACTTCCGCTGTGTTGCAGCTGAGTGCTCAAAAAGCTTGGGGGATGATAATGTACTTCCATTATCGAAACTGGTTGTTGAGCCAGAGCTGGCGTTTAAGCCTCAGAATGAAGGTAAAATTTTCTGAAACCAAAAACACATTAATTATTTATTATATTACTCAATTTAATGGATGCATTGTATCAAATTAGATTTCTTTAGCTTTCTTCAGATATTGTCTGACCAGAAGCTCCATTTCTGAAAACTTCATACCAGATGAGAATGGAAGGCACTGTAATTTTTTAAATTCACTTGAGGCAAATGCCAGTATGATTTCTTCAAAAGGTCATGGCCAAATTCATTCCCCACAATCTTCTCTCAGAACGAGTGACCTTACTGACTCTTAAAGCCAGAAGCAGGAAAGGAATAATAGATAAAAAAAAAAAAATGGAGTGCTGGAAGACAGCTCACAGCCTCTTTGCAAAAAGAGGGATGTTTTTTGAAAGTATGTATTAAGTACGTATGCATATTTCTTCCTTCCCTCCTTTAGTCTTAAAAGTTTGATGATTGAGGTCTCGCTGGATTTGACTTGATGCCTCATCACCTGTTAAG
The DNA here is from genome assembly GCA_031002005.1 of Vandiemenella viatica. Classification (NCBI taxonomy): domain Eukaryota; kingdom Metazoa; phylum Arthropoda; class Insecta; order Orthoptera; family Morabidae; genus Vandiemenella; species Vandiemenella viatica. The sequence goes on from CM061919.1 coordinate 18,088,802, forward strand.
ACTACATAACTGGTGCATGTATCAGTGTGTACACGGACAAGAAGTGAAACTTTTGTGGGTCATACACTGTAAGTTAACCTAAAAATTTTGTATCTGCATAGCAAAATTTGTTCTCAGAACCAAGAGTTATGTTAAATAGTATTGCATATCATTTTTAAAGTCAGTTACCAAGTTAATTCACCGAGCATGGTGGTGTAACGGTTAGCGTACTGGCCTCGCATTCGGGAGGATGGCAGTTCGAATCCCCGTCTGGGCATCCAGATTTGGGTTTTCCATGGTTTCCCAAATCACTCCAGGCAAATGCTGGGATGCTTCCTTCAAAAGGCCATGGCCGAATTCCTTCCTATTCCTTGCCCCCCATCCTTTCCTGTCTCTAAAGACCTCGCTGTTAAGAGACGTTAAGCAGTTAAATAAATAAATAAAAAAACCAAGTTAATTCAAGCTAGAAATCAGGTTTTTACAGTTTTGAGAAAGTAACTGAACAAGGCAGTATTTTCTTTTGCATCATCCTTAAGCATTCGTTTGGAAGAGTACAAAAATTCACAGTAAATCAAAGGAAACAGGTAGGGGATCGTTCAGTAGTTGTTTTGAAATATGTGGAATTGTTTAAAGTCACTTTCAGATCAGTAGCTTTAATAATTAAGGAAATATTAATTAGTTAAATTCTATTTTTGTTGATGAGTTTTACTTCACTCTTTTGAAAACAGTAAACATGCCTTGCTTGATATCAGATGAACGAATATTCAGTTAGAAGTAAAATAAAAGTTAATATATTTTTCTCGGGCAACCAGCCGTGTTAATATATCATATTTGCGGGACGTTTCGAAGGCGTCCATCTCTGCCTCCATTCTCAAAGTTATCCCAGCTTTGTAACTGTAAAATTGTAGTAGTTATTAACAAGTTTCGGAATATTAGAAAATAATTGTTTATGGCCCAACTTGAAGCTACAAGAATTTTTATAAGTATCAAAACTAACACTTTTAAATCACACTAGCTTGTGTCAAAGTTTCAGAGTGCCAAGGTCATAAATCTGATGAAATCTTCGAGCTTGGGATTTTACATTTGATCAGATCATGAGAATACTTCCATGAGAAACAGGAAGACTTCGTGTTCCCACGGATGTTTCTATATTTAGCTGTCTTTGGTTTTCCTCTTGGCCAGTCCATTTCAAGTCATCTAAGCATAACCACGCTCTGCGGTGGGTCATTTTGGTATGATGGCCAGTCCTGCAGATTCAGTTAGAGTAACTATGTTGTTTTGAGGTAGCATTTACGCCATGTAGTGTGACGGAGTAACCTAAGTTAAAGAAGTTAACTTAATTTTTCGTGGCGTGTGACAAAAATTTTATTTGCTTCCATGCATCAGTTAGATTTATTTTTAACAATGGGGTTTGGACTGGCTCGATTGGTTAATCGAAACTGCATTTTCATTTCTTTGGAGACTTTCTGATGCCAGTTTAGTGTTGTGACTTTGTTAAAATTTGAAGAATGTAGTGATTATCAATCAACATCTACTAGTGACTTTTATTAACTACTAGCTGTTACCCCGCGACTTCGTACGCTTGAACTTGGAGTTTCATTGCCAGAATTGGATATAGAAAACTGTTAGTAACGTAAGATTTGTCCCAAACAACACCGAGTCGACATAATATGATGGAGAAGCCATCATTATATCATCCTATCGTCTAATCTGTCTCATGAAGAGAATCAATTTACAACATATTTAAAAACAGAAAAGTAAGCGAAGGTGCGGGGATGTGTGTGTGTGTGTGTGTGGGGGGGGGGGTTACTGATGGCAGCTTTATTTCAGCTTGGTTTTTTCTTCTTTCTTCAACATGAGCATCTGAATCTTATAATCTAATAGCAGCACATTGTCTTCTAGACCTGCACCTTAGGCCAGGTTTACGTCCGTAAGGAATGTCAAAAAGGAAGACAAATTGGTGCCAGAAACTTTTATACAGACACAAATGAATAGTACAGTGCAGAGCAAATTGACTTCTATGCTAAATAATAAATTTTGTTTCTTATCGAAATTTATAAACAAATCATACACTAACAGACTGCGCGACTGAGCAACCAACGTAACATTACAGACTAACACACGAATCTGTCTGTCTTTCATCATTCGATAAGTTCTTAAAATTTCGTGACAAAAACTGTTGTTCATACCGAAAAAATGTCCTGTGTCCTTCTTACACTATTTCATTGTTAAATTCCATCAATATTTATATAGCCATTTAGTCGTCAAAACGTAACAAAAAGACAGAAACTTACTTCCACATTTATAATATAATAGCTGGTACCCACGACTTCGTTCGTGATTGTAAAGAATTCATATTGACAGCTGAAGACATCTAACCACCATAGTGCACGATGGGAGACTCGATACTATACCACACACAAATACCAGTGTTGTGCGCTATGTAGTTCCGGCAGCAAAGTAAAATTTACGGATACACACAAGTCTTTGGATGAAATACGAAAATAATCATGATCTACCAATTTCAAACACCATATCACACACACTTCAAAAGTTACCGAATTTCGGCCAACGTTGTGATCGATGGGAGACTCTGTGTTACTACCACACACAAACGCCAGTGATCTGCTATTGATAGTTTTCACTTAAAAGTGATACACCGTGACACATGCGTCTTTGGCAGAAATATGAAATTGCCGCAGGTCGATCACTTTCAACCCCCACATCTCCCACACCCCCATAGCTACCGAAATCTAACAACCATAGTGCACTACATGAGATACGATTCTACTACCAAACACAAACACCAATGCTCTATGCTATGTAGTTGTGGCAGAAAAGTGACATATGCGGAGACAGTCGAAATACATAAATATCCTTGGTCGGCCACTTACAACCACCATATCTACCACAGTACCACAGTTTCTGAAATTCGGCCCGCTGTTGTGATCGAAAGGTGACTCTGTGCTATTACACACAAACACCAGTTATCTGTGATCTATAGTTTTCGCTGAAAAGTGATACACCATGACACTTTAGTCTTTGACAGAAGTATGAAATTGCCACAGGTCGACCACTTTCAACCCCCATTTCTCCCACACCTCCATAGCTACCGACATCTAACAACCATAGTGCACTACATGAGATACGATTCTACTACCAAACACAAACACCAATGCTCTATGCTATGTAGTTGTGGCAGAAAAGTGACATATGCGGAGACAGTCGAAATACGAAAATATCCTTGGTCGGCCACTTACAACCTCCATATCTACCACAGTACAACAGTTTCTGAAATTCGGCCGCTGTTGTGATCGAAAGCTGACTCTGTGCTACTACTACACACAAACGCCACTTATCTGTGATCTATAGTTTTCGCTGAAAAGTGATACACCATGACACTTTTGTCTTTGGCAGAATTATGAAATTGCCACAGGTCGACCACTTTCAACCGCCATATCTCCCACAACCCCATAAGTACCGACATCTAACAACCATAGTGCACGACAGGAAAGACGATTCTACTACCACACACAAACACCAAAGGTTTATGTTATGTAGTTGTGGCAGGAAAGAGAAGTATACGGAGATACGAAAGTTTGGTAGAAATATGAAAACGCCCTGCACTGACCAACTTTAATCATTATATCTCCCACATCCCCACAGCTATCGGCATTCGGCCAATGTTGTGCACGACAGGAAACTCCATGCTACTTCCACCCACAAACATCAGTGATCTGTGCTAGGTAGTGGTTGCTGAAAGTGAAATATAGGAAAAAACACGTCTATTTTTATACATATTTAAGATTACCCTTCCTAGTTTGGGGTTAAATCAAGCTAGGTGGCGACCAAGTTAATGTTGCAAAGCATGAACTAAAATTATCCAAGCCTTGATCAAAGTAATAGCTGAGACTGAAGGTTTTGCTGTAACCCCAGCTAAACTTCTTTCTTATGACACATTTTTTTCTTGTTAATCCTTCAAAGGAAAACAAACTATTATTTTAGTCAATTTAAAAAAAAATGAATCTGAAATCCTAATAACAGCAAATAGTAGCAAAAAAAAAAAAAAAAATGCACTTGGGAAATGTGGGGATTGAACTCACAACCTTTTGGGTACTGACACATTCATCAGACTACACAACTATTGGGTTGGCTTAGCAAATATGACTTTTCTATATGTATATATTATTATCAATTTTAATGGAACTAACACTCCGGTGTCAATTTCCCCAGTTATTCATTTAACCCTTTTTGTACACATTTTTTAAAAATTTCTTTTATAATTGCAATGTTGAATTCCTCCCCCACTTACTATTCTGATTTACAAATTTTAATTTTAAATTCCTTAAGCGTTTTTGGAAAGTTATTCATCACTACACTTGGTAATTTGTTCCAATCTAGGGATTGCAATCCAGCAAAGCGGGATCCCGCAATCCCGCGGATCATTAGACAGTCTGGCGGATCCCGCAAAAAATTAAGCGGATCCGCTATCCGCAAAATCCGGCGGAAACGTATGTCAGTCTGCGTGACTCGCTGCCCCACTCGATCTTTATCGGATGTTTTGCACTGTCCTACCCTTGCAGTTTACATTTGGCTCGTGTGAATAAACGTTTGTTTTTGTCAACCTTCGTCATTCGTAAGTAAGTAGATACACTTTTACGTATTCATTTTCGAGTACACATTTCTGTAGTTTGAGTTATGTTGCGTATTAAGTACGATTTTCTAACTAAATAATTATTTTTTAAGTGTCGCACACGTTATCTGAACTACACGGTTGCAGCTTTTTATTCACGGTTTCATTATCCCCATTTTCTGTATTTGCAGATAAAGTAATTATGACAATTTCCTAATTTGCGGCTGAAAATTTGATTATTCGTTGTTATGAAACTAATGTTATCGTAATTTTAATGATCGCGTACCTATTTATTTAACAGCTATCAAAAGGAAATTGTGTATCTTTTGACTTATTGTTGTTTTGGCCGCTGCCTCAATGCGTTTCTTTGACGAAAGCCACCTGCTTACATGTGCCGCTCAGCTTTCGATTAATTCCTCTTCACCTTGTTATTATTTCGATTAAAGGTAAAAACGTTATAATGAAATTTTCACGGGTGTATCGACGAATTGTGTTGTAGGAACACCATACTTCGACGGTTGCCTCCACCGTCTCCCTCACTGGTAAAATCTCGTGTTTTTACAGTGAAATCCGGAGATTCAACCTATGAAAACTTCACTGCAATCATTCGCCGAGAAAGTCTCCTTTCTTACTAAAAAGTAATAATTTCCACTCTTATAACGTCGTTACGCCACATATGTAAAATTGAAATACTTGACAGTTTAAGTGTTGGTGAGTAGTTTCCTTTAATAACATTGAATCAACTGTAAGATTAATCAAGAAATCAGGAGATATAATAATGAATCCCACAAAAACAATTCTTGTAAAAAAATAATAATAATAATAGCCAAGTCTCGTGCTTGTGCAGTGACAAAAAGTTATGAGATCTTGTTCTGAGCTAAGTCTACACTTTACAGAGTATATTCACTTCACTTTGTGAAATGGAATGCTTTCTATCGGTGTTATGGAACGTATATTTTGAATTTTTTAAAAAAACTCTGGTAACTTGGCCACTAAGCAAACCACGATTTAAATTCATGTGATGTATTGTAATGCACATAATATGACCTAACACTGAATATTTTCAATTTTTATTATTTATTTAAAAATTGGTTTAGATTAAAAAACAAAAATGTAAAACCTCGAAATGTACTTGAGACATGCTAAAAACTTTTAGTATCATTTTGCCAGTTAAAATATTGTTAACTATTAATTTGTATCATTTAACATTAAAATTGATTTATTAATTTAATTATTAATTAATTTATTAAGGTTTTAAGTAACTATGTTTTAAATATAAGCGTTAAAAAAAGGTTTGCGCCAATCCCGCACGGATCCCGCGGGATTGGCGCAAATCCCGCGCGGATCCCGCGGGATTGAAAACACTGCGGGATTGCAATCCTTATTCCAATCCCTGACACCCTTACCAACAAAAGAAAATTTTCCCACTCCCTTATGCATGAAATCAAGTGAAAGCTTGTGGTCATGGTCACCATTCCCCTTCCATGCACTATTGCTAATTCTTTGACCAATATCTCTCCAAGCACCATCACCAACATATGCCCTGTATATTCCAAGCACTCTCTCTTCAGTTTTTAATTCAATTCCTCATTAGCGAAAGCCAACTAGTACGAATGGTATTATAATTCCAAGAGCACAAAATCTCAGGGCTCTGTTCTAAGTGGGCAGAGTGATGCAGATAAAGAGGGGAGTGAAGTGTAATAGTGTTTTAAGTTTAGTTGTGGGCATTTTTTTCTGTATGTTGTATCTCACCAACCGTATTTGATGACAGATGTACCATTCTAGTGCTGAAAATGTGTTTTACAACTTTGATAGTAGGTCTTGATAGCTATGATAGTTTTTAAGAAAACCTTGGCTAATTATAAAATAAGTTACGTTTTGTATCTGCTTCGTGATAAAATGTGAATATGTTTTTACTTTTATACAGTAATTATGTCCAAAACTGCATGTTCATTCAGCGGTTTACCTCTCCAAATTACTTACAGTACAATGAAATGATACTAGGGCTGATAATTTAAGAGCTGCAAGACGTTTATTACAATTATAGCACTTAAGACCTACTTATGCCATCTTGATCTGAAAAAAATTATGATGTGGTCTCCTCAAAAATGGGGACTATTCAGGACTTAGGTATTAAATAACATCTGTGCTATTTTTCAGCTCTATTATTTTTTTCCGAGGTTTGTACCTATAATTCCCCGGGGAGTGGCGTGCGGTGCTTTCGACAACACGTTGATTCATTTGTATTTGTTTTGATGCGTATCTCAATAACCTTGTGTCACAAGCAGAGAACTATCTAACCATTCTAACACTGATAGTTTGATAGTCTTTCACCTATACAGATTTTCCAAAGGTCATGTATTGTATCGCCTTCATTTATAAAATGTGAGTATACTATTACTTTTATACAATAACCAGTTGACCCAACAGACATTGTCCTGTCCAAATGTCAATAAAATTGTTTGCAATTGTTTTGTAAATTTGTTAAAAGTTGTTGCAAATGTGTAAACAAAGTAAAAATGGAAGAAAATACATAGTTCTGAGTGATCATTGTATTTATTAATGATTGTGTCAATGATTATTCAGTTTGAGGAGTAGTACATTCAGAAGTATGCCAATGGGAAATTTTACATGCAAGGTGAATTCTATCGGTAGTAAACCAATCGGCAGTACACCACTGAAATGCTGGAAATGTGTGATGTGCCTGGAATCTGATCGACTTGGAACCATGCGGTTTTTTGTCTTCCAAAGTTTAAGTCAGAATTTCATGTTAACCAAATGATTTATTTTCTTCCATTAAATTTGAAATGTAAATGTATCTCAAGGTGTTTAAATCATATTTCAATCATCACGCCACCTAACTAGTTTTGATTGTTTCATAGATCTTGCATCATTCAGTCTAATGCCTCCAGAGACTTTTTATGTGCCTTTGTACATTAATCTAAAATGATTAATTTGCAATGCTGCAGAACTTTGGCAACTGTACAAGTCTTCGAAAGATTGCATGTTGGAGTTTCATTGATTTGCGTATTGAACGGCAACTTGAATGTTGAATGAACTGTTTGATGGCCTTCTAACAATGTAGCTGCAATTCCTGATGAAGCTAGTGCAATTTCATTCTGCAAGTGAATTGTTGCCAAAATCAGTGAGATCAAAAACGTTTTTCCAGTTCTGCCAGGAGAGACGAAGAAGAATTTCCCTCTAGTTCCATTGTTCACATCTTTCATGAGCACATTTTTGTTGCCGATTCAACAGTGGAACATTCTTTTGAAGTGATCCTCTCAATGCATCACAATCATATTTTTTTTGTGTTTCAACTCTTGATTAAATGTGTCATGCATCGGGTGATTGGGCGCTGTCATGACTAATTGATGTAATTGTATTGTTTGATATCATTAAGCACATGTCCTTAATTAATATCAATTCTTCTTTTTCTTCTTTTGTCATTAATCCGAGCTGAGGAGTGCGAATGAACTTATGAAGCAGATGTGTTTATTTTCTTTTCCCAAAATCTCTTCATCCTCTCGCTGAGCTCTTTCCTACATTCATCTGTCCAGGTGTTCCTACTTGTAATATACTGTTTGTTGGCAAGTTGGTGATTATTGACCATGCTACTAAATCTATATCTGTCCTGTGCAATATCTATCATTTGTGATTCCAATTTCCTGGAGATCCTTTTCGATTTCAATTAGCCAATTGTTTTAGATTTTCATTGAAATGGCCAGGTTAAGAATTTTTTTGGTTTGGCTGTTATTTATTTTATAATATGGGCGAAGAATTTAATTCTTCTTTTCCTGACTGTGTCCAAAATTTTTTGTGAATGCTCATATAGTTTGTGACTTCATTTTGATCTAAATTCCTCTGATACAAACTGGGACAAAGATTATCCTTAAAATTTTCCTTTCTGCTTTTCAATATCTTTAATCAAAGTTTCCGATGTATAAATCGCCTCTGGTTTCATTTTGGGATATTGAATTTTTGTTGTATCTGTTCCAGGTGATTCTATTGGCTTTTTGTGATTTAAATATTCTCTCATTGTTAGCTTCACGATCCAGTCCTGCAAGTTGTATAATTTCTCCTAGATATCTGAGTTTAATTACTTGAGAGAAATTTCCAAATCATGTTTTCATGGATTGTCCATCTTGGTAATGCAAAGATCCTTCCATACAGTGGATTTTAGCATATGAGGTATGGAGACCACACTTAGCTGAAATTTCATGGAGTTTTTCAAGAGATCAGATTGCTTGTTGCCTGATGTTGGAGAGAATTGAAAGATCATCTGCAAAGGCCAAACACCGCAGGTGGAATTTATTTTTGAGTAGCTTGCCAATTGTTATTCCTTTTACTTCTTTCTCCCAGGCTTTGATTACTTTGTCCAGACCGAGCTTGTTGAGTGAACGGTTAACGTTCTGGCCTCGCATTCGGGAGGACGTGGGTTTGAATCCCCTTCCGAGCATCCAGATTTGGGGTTTCCATGGTTTTCCCAAATCACTCCAGGCGAATGCCGGGATGCTTCCTTCAAAAAAGCCATGGCCAAATTCCTTCCCGTTCCTTGTCTATCCCGTCTCTAATGACCTTAGCCGTCGATAAGGTGTAAAGAAATAAGTAAAAAAAAAAAAAAAACCCTCTTTGTCCAGAACTAGATTGAACAAAAGGGAGAATAATCCATCTCCTTGTCCAATTCGTGTTCTGATTTGAAAATGTTCAGATACGTCACATAAGAACCTGACTTTCGAGACAGTACCCATTAATGTCTGTTTAATTCTCTTTATAACAATTCAATAGAAATAAAATAACGATATTTGTTGTACAGATTGCAAGACAACACAAAAATAAAAGATAATTTTATTTTAATTTAGGATAGAATGCATGTTTCCAAATTTTTCTCCATTTTTTTCATTGGAAAATATTTCATTGAATTATTTCCATCCCGGGAGCATAAGGAACAAAAAATAAAATATAGTAATTGTGCATATCCAACGTTCGACTCATGGTCTCGAGTTCGTAAAAAATCTAGTAGAACAAAGCACTTTCTGTTTTTTTCCGAATTTTCCTATTTTCCTGGTAACTTTTCCGATTTTTCTTTCCCTAAAAAATCGTATTCAGACTATTATAAACATTATAAAAAACTGGTATGTAGAAAAAAACACTTTCAGATTTTCCTTTTCCAAAAACCTTATTCGGGCCATTACGATCATTTTAAAAACTAGCCAGATTGGTCCATACTGTAAAGTAGTTTCAGTTTCCAATTTTCCAGGCAACTTTTTTCCGAATTTTTCAATTTTTTAATTTTTCTTTCTCTAAACACACTATTCGGATTATTATGAATATTTTTAAAAAATAGGGCAAATTGGTCCTTAGAAAAAATTACTTTCAATTTTTCTTGAGTTCTTCAATTTTCCTAGTAACTTTTCCAATTTTTCTTTCACTAAAAACCTCATTCAAATATGGCCAAATTGGTTCATAGAAAAAAGCACTTTCAGTTTTTCAGATTTTTCCAATTTTCTTTCTCTGAAAACTTTTTAAAAAATATAACCAAATTGGTTCATAGAAAATATCACTTTTAGTTTTCCCGTATTTTCAAATACTCCAAATCTTCCTTATTTTGACCATTACGATGATTTAAAAAATTAGCTAAATGGATCCGTAGAAAAAAGTACTTTCAGTTTTTCATGAATTTTCCATTTTTTGGGAAACTCTCCCAATTTTTCTTTCTCTAAAAATCTTATTCAGACTATAATCAACATTTTTGAAAAATAACAAAATCAGTCCATAGAAAAAATTAGTTTTACTTTTTCCAAATTTTCCAATTTTCTGGGCAACGTTTACAATTTTTCTTTCTCTAAACACCTTATTCGGATTATTACAAATAGTTTAAAAAATAGGCAAATCAGTTCTGAGAAAAAAGTCAGTTTTTTTTTAAATTTTCCAATTTTCAAATTATTATTTTTATAATAACCTTATAAGAACTCTATGAATATTTAAAAAATAGAAAATTGGTCCATATGAAAGGTACTTTAATTTTCCAGTTTTCTGGACAACTTTTCCAATTTTTCTTTCTCTAAAAACAATAGGGAGCCTCCATTAATTACGTAAAGTCAATGGGGGGGGGGGGGAGGGGTCCGGCAAAATCTCACTAATTTGGGGGGGGAGCAACAGTTATCTGACATCATATTTTTAAATTCTTGATGGACAATACCGCTAAAAAAAGGACCACAGACGACGCAGATATAGACTTTAAAAAAAGGGGGCGCGAGTACAAGGTCTACAAACGACACGGATACCGACTTCGGGGGGGGGGGGGGGGGGAAAGGCGAGATGTATGACTGCCCTTGGAAGCGGAAGAAAAAAAAAGGGTCTCAAAAAAACTATGAGGTCTTCACCAGAAAGGGGGAGAGGCCGGAATTCTGGAAAAACATTTTATCAATGTAATAATCATTCTGTCCATTTATAATCTGAAAATTTTTGTTTATTTATTTTCATTTCAAACCAAGTTTTGAGTTCATAAGAAGCATACTACCTTTTCCTCTTTGTTTCATAGACTTGCTTTTCTTGTATTCTGTGATTTACTTACTGTGCAATGTAACTGCAATTACTTATTAATTTGCTTTTGACTTTCATACAGTCTGTTTCATGTTTCTCTGCAAACGAAGGATTGATTCTCTAAAACGAATATCAGAATAAGGACATTCTCATATGCTTGTTGTCTTCCTGACATTTATGGTTAGTAATGGTTGCTTCATTATCCTTGTGCATATTTTCCAGTCTGTATCTTTTTTACTCAACACCACAAAATATCAAGTTTGAAACCTTAGAAATTGTATTTATTAGTCGTATAGACTCTACTTTTGATGTACACACATCTGATCTCCTGGTAGAAATGTTGTAAAGTGTGTTTGTCACAAACCTACTGCTATCTTTAGAGGTAATTGGTGGATTTACTTTCCACATCCTTCCTTAATTTTGCGGTTAATTGCTCTAGTATCTTTCAGCATGTTCTTAGATTGGCGGGAAGCATGCTTTTAAGGAGGATGTGGGTACAATCCCCAATGAGATTATTCTGAATTCGGTTTTCCAACGTTTCCTGAAATCACTCTAGGAGGGTCCCAAACTTTTTCTTAACACGTCCTCCTGTTCCATCAAAAGAAAAGTTTCCTTGCTTCCTCCCTCCTCCCTGGCCAAAATTTCATTATTAAAAAGGTAAGTGACTACTACTTAGTAGTAACAATGACTTCTCAGATGAAACTTACTATGTATGTCATCATACATTTTATTTCTATAAGGTGTTCTTTGTCACAATCCATTATCTCCCTTCATACTTAACTGAAAACTATGAATGAGGTATCATTTTAAAGCTTATGGTCTCCATTTCGATCACATATTTTAAGAAAGGAATCTTTCGTAATTCGACCCTTAAAGTGCAAAAGTATCATTATTTCTACAATGTGTTTTTGTGTCATGAGCCATTTATCTCCCTTGACATCTAACTGATATATCATTTAGAGATATCATATAAAGACTAAGGTCACCGCTGTGGGCACAACATACTTAATTTTTTTTGTTTTCAGAATTTTACCCTTAAATTGCAACAGTGTTATTATTTTTGTAATGTATTTCTTTGTCATGACCCATGATTTCTAACTGAAATAAAGAAATGAGGTATTATTGTTGGTACTAAGGTCTCCACATTGGTCACATCATATTCTAAGAAAGGGATTTTTTGGAATTCGACCCTTGAAGGGCAAAAGTATCATTATTTTCATAAAGTATTTTTTTTTTTTTTTATGAGCCATTTATCTTCCTTGATATCTAACCGAAATCGAAAAATGAGGTATTATTTTATAGATTAAAGTTTCTTCTTTGGCCGCATCATAGTTTAAGAAAGGAATTTTTAGAATTTGATCCTTAAAGGGCAAAAGTATCACTATCTCCCTTCATACTTGACCAAAATCTATGAATGAGCCATTTATCTCCCTTTATACCTAATGGAAATCGATAAATGGGGTATCATTTAAAAGATTAAGACCTCCACTCAGACAACATCATAAATTAAGAATGAAATTTTTAGGAATTTGACTCTTGAAGGACAAAAGTAATAACTGTGAAAGTCACACGTATGAGATATCACAGAGATATTAATAAACTACTTCACAGATATCACTTTTGTTATGTACCTATTACACTTAACACTTGATACAAATAGGGCGGTTCTTTTTCATCGTATTACAAACCTTCAACCTTACTATTCATCGTAGTTGTGAAATTTCGCGTGTGTTATCTAGTGTTAAAATAAATGTTTAACTCTAACAAGGAAGTTGTGAAGGAGATACTGGTTTTTGACAGTGTATGGTTAGTGTATCGTTCACATGGTCGTTGAAGCTACCTCGCACCACACCCCTCCCTGAAATGTCTTCATGCCCCACTAGGGAGGACGCCCTCTCCAGTTTGGGAATCTATACTCTGGAAGAATGCCAGGGTGATTCCTCCGTAAAAGTCATTGCTGATTTCCTTCCCATTTCTTCTCCGTCTTATATTTTGCATGTAATGACACATGTTGGCAAGCCTCAGGAAAATAAGTTCAGAATGTTAAGCATGTTTTCTACTGTTATCTCAAATTAAGTTTGAATAGAAGGAAGTTTATTTTTTGTTAAAAGCAAGATTTCTTCAATTCTGACTTAACAAATAATTTATAAATTATAGTGCAAGTACCAAATTTTGACATGAAAACATTATGCAATTTGCTTTGTTACAAAGGAATGAATATCCGTGTGTACCATTTTTCTTTTTTTTTTTGCCAGGCCCTGATAACTTTGATTTGGTTAACCAAATCATTGCTGACTATAAACCTCGACTTATATGCTCAGCATTTGTTGCCCTTTCTGGAAAAGACGATTATGGATTGTACTCAGAAAAAAATATAGTCTCCAACATACGTCATCAGGTAAACTATGCAATTTATTGAATGTAAAAAACTTTCATGTTAATTTGTCTAAAGTATTGTGTTCATTACAGGTATTTACTGATATGAAAATAGTCCCACTATTTGATTTTGATAAGCGATTAAATGCTTATGCCTGGGATTTTTTTAATCATGGTATTAAAGAAGCTATTGTTAAGGATAATGGTTTAGAAATGGTGATGATTTCACACTTTTAAAAGATTTTATGTTGGTCCTAAAAACCATTTCTACAAGCCTTCTAGAGCTTGAGGAGCAAGAAGAAAACAAAACTATCATTGAGACATTCAGAGTTGTTTCAGACACATTTTCAAAGCAATTTGCCAAAGCTTATAATGTATTGAAGGAATAATTAAAAAAACGCTTGTTACATTTACTGTTCAGAGACACAGTTTTTGCATGTGTGAAAATTAAGTTTTTTTCACACCACATTGTGCAGTGAAGAATGTATTTTTATGATGTAACTGTTTTGTGTGTTTTAAATAGCATGCTTTTTGTAAGTGGATTGTAATTATTTATTTTTAATTTTTATGTGCTAATGCATTTTTTATGAAAAAAATAATAAAAAGCTTGTGCAAATAGTGCACTGTTTGTTACTATTTTTATAGTGATGGTTTTGATAGGCCATATTAATTGTTCTAATACATATAAAATGAAACAAAAATCATAGATTGAATACTTTTTTTTAAAAAATGATGAATTTGGGATTATACATTGAAGGAAAATCGCTTTAAAAAAATCCAATGGAATTGTATAAAATATTAAAATGTTTATAACTCGTACAGTAAGCATAAAAATTCTCAATTCAGGCTCTGGTTCAACTACAGATTTTTGGTTAGCTTTTGTTGGAAAGCTTTTACAATAAAATTTTGACATTTAAAGAAAATAGGCCTCTTTTATTTAAAACTTTTATGTTATTTCTTGAACGCCCAAAAAATGATAAAGTTCACCCATTACTTACCAAAGTTGGAGGCTAGAGGGTTGCAATTACACAAACAAAAAATCAAGGCTTATATAATTTCACACAATTTCAGGTACGTACTTTTTCATATGTTAATAATTGAAGCAAAGGGCAATGTCAGTGCTCCTAATAGCCCAGGCATTTTAGGTTTTAACCTAAAAAAAAAGTAATGTGGAGCTGAAATTTGGCACAGACGTTCCTTAGTACCTTAGAAACAAGTAATAAAAAATCCCCACCTCTAGGGTGTCCGCGTCATAGTTTTTTTTAGGTCAAAAGGGCTTAAATAGGGATCGAGTGCCAAATCTGTATAAACTCGTTGTAAAATTTAAAAAGTCAGACTCTGTAACGTTTTATTGCACCCTAGGTAATTAGGATAGGCTAACCACTGCATAAAAGTGTAATATCGGCACTATTATTATTTAAAAGTAATAGTATAGTCACATTTTATCATGAAGGAAGTACGAAACATAACTTTTTTTTTCAATTTCTCTGCATCGCGAAAAAGCTTAAAAGTTACCAGGTTGGGACCTATGATAAAAGTTGTAGTACACACTTTCAGCATTAAAATGGTATATCGTTCATCCCTCTGCGACATATGGTTGTCGAGATACACGTTGAAACAAGCACACGTGAGTCAACGCTGGGCCGAGAGCTCCGCGCACCGCTCCCCGGCCATTATGGGTATTAACGTGAAAAAGTATAATGTAGACCTGAAAATCGGTACAGATATTACTTAATACCTAAGAATCATGTCTTGAAAAGTCCCCAGCTCTGAGGTGTCCTGTTCATAGTTTTATTAGGGTAAAAGGTTTTAATTAGGGCTTAAATGTCATAATCAGTATAAACGTCTTGTAGGTCTTAAAATATCAGCTTTTGTATCATTTAATTGCACTATAAGTAATTGGAAAAGCTAATTATTGAAAGACGGCGTAGTTTTGTACGTAATTAATGGACAGAAGTAAAAAAAATCTCACATTTGATAGTGAAACAGGTACGAAATATGACTTGTTTTGTAACAAAGTCAGATTTGCTAAAAACTATCGAAGGCCTATTATCAAAGTTACAGAGTGCAGTTTCAGCATTTAAATGGTGTATTCATCATGTTTTTCTGACAAAACGGATGGTGAGATATCATCGAAATATTCGAAACAACGCGCAGAGCTAAGCATAAGCGCCGTTCCACTTACCCTTCCTCGTCTGTCTGCATAATTCTAATCTCTTCGAACAGTGCTCTGAGATTTTGTGCCCTTGGCATTATATCTAAACTGACAGAAAGAAACCTTGAAAATGACAAAACATTTTGCAAAATTATAAATTATACAAATTTTTATTTAAATCTTTGAATGAAATTTAAAGTTTAGCTTCATCATCATACTCATCATCTGAACTATTATAGGTGACTTTATCGCATGCAGATCTTCGACAATGTCCACACATTAGTTTACACTCCAGCCCACAACGCACACATTCAAATCTATTTTGCAGATGTTCTTACAATTGCAGGGCACCAAATTGAGGAGATGATCCGAAGTAGGTGCAAGTCGATTAGTCACTAGCACAAGAGCTCCATTCTGAATTTTCCAGCCCCAATCTTCAGGACCTAAAGAATTTCCTAGCCATTCTTGAACCTGTAAGTATATTCGTAGAGAATGGATGGCCAATATACCATATATTCGTAGAGAATGTCGCTCACATGCTGCATATGTTGGCGGAAGTGACGCAAGCTGGAAGGATGCAGTGACTGGTTGGGTTGCGAACTTACGACTGTATTTTATTTCCAGAAGTTCATGGATATTTTGACACTGAGATATAAAATTGTCGTAGCAGGCAACGGCAAACGTCTTTCTTGCGGATATTATGTCTTCTTTCTGTGCGTTAGGATGTTCGAATGTTTGCACTTTGCCATGCAGTACTGCAGAACCCTTCAATAACTTCCAGTCTTGTTTTTTTTCCTTTGCCGAAAAGAGCGCTGGCAGTATTGCACCCAGTGAATGCATGACAATAGGGTGCAGAGTTTTTCATCTTTGTGATGGATTTGCAGAGTTCTGCCACGCTGAAGACCTTACTAGCATTTTTGCTTGTGACAGGTTGAACTACATTTATACGACTGCTTTCACTAAGTCTTGCTACCAACGAGGACATCCGTATCGTTGGAAATGACCGCTACCTCTTGACCCCTGCAGTAATCAAGTGCAAACGATGCAATGCTGGCATCCGCATCTCCTTTACACTGAATGTCATGATGACCCGTAGTCTTCAATTTGTTTACAAGTAATTCGACTAGCTCATTTATGTTATAATAGTTTTCAAAAGCTCAGCTTGGAGTGAAGTGACAACCGTGTTGTGGTGACGGAAAACATTGGCAAATGTTTTCCCCCCGGCACATCGACGACGCTCCTCTCTTTCCGTTGCCATGTGTTCAGATCCATCGTTTGCCGTTGCCCTCTATGACAATTTTAAATCTCAGTGTCAAAATATCCATGAACTTCTGGTAATAAAATACAGTCGCAAGTTTGCAACCCAACCAGTCACTGCATCCTTCCAGCTTGCGTCCCTTCCGCCAACATATGCAGCATGTGAGCGACATTCTCTACGAATATATGGTACATTGGCCATCCATTCTCTACGAATATACTTACTGGTTCAAAAATGGCTAGGAAATTCTTTTGGTCCTTAAGATTGGGGCTGGAAAATTCAGAATGGAGCTCTTGTGCTAGTGACTAATAACTTGCACCTACTCCGGATCATCTCCTCAATTTGGTGCCCTGCAATTGTAAGAACATCTGCAAAATAGATTTGAATGTGTGCGTTGTGGGCTGGAGTGTAAACTAATGTGTGGACATTGTCGAAGATCTGCATGCGATAAAGTCACCTATAATAGTTCAGATGATGAGTATGATGATGAAGCTAAACTTTAAATTTCATTCAAAGATTTAAATAAAAATTTGTATAATTTATAATTTTGCAAAATGTTTCGTCATTTTCAAGGTATCTTTCTGTCAGTTTAGATATAATGCCAAGGGCACAAAATCTCAGAGCACTGTTCGAAGAGATTAGAATGATGCAGACAGACGAGGAAGGGTAAGTGGAACGGCACTTATGCTTAGCTCTGCGCATTGTTTCGAATGTTTCGATGAATACACCATTTAAATGCTGAAACTGCGCTCTGTAACTTTGATAATAGGCCTTCGATAGTTTTTAGCAAATCTGACTTTGTTACAAAACAAGTCATATTTCGTACCTGTTTCACTATCAAATGTGAGATTTTTTTTACTTCTGTCCATTAATTACGTCCAAAACTACGCCGTCTTTCGATAATTAGCTTTTCCAATTACTTATAGTGCAATTAAATGATACAAAAGCTGATATTTTAAGACCTACAAGACGTTTATACTGATTATGACATTTAAGCCCTAATTAAAACCTTTTACCCTAATAAAACTATGAACAGGACACCTCAGAGCTGGGGACTTTTCAAGACATGATTCTTAGGTATTAAGTAATATCTGTACCGATTTTCAGGTCTACATTATATTTTTTTCACGTTAATACCCATAATGGCTGGGGAGCGGTGCGCGGAGCTCTCTGCCCAGCGTTGACTCACGTGTGCTTGTTTCAACGTGTATCTCGACAACCATATGTCACAGAGGGATGAACGATATACCATTTTAATGCTGAAAGTGTGTACTACAACTTTTATCATAGGTCCCAACCTGGTAACTTTTAAGCTTTTTCGCGATGCAGAGAAATTGAAAAAAAAAGTTATGTTTCGTACTTCCTTCATGATAAAATGTGACTATACTTTTACTTTTAAATAATAATAGTGCCAATATTACACTTTTATGCAGTGGTTAGCATATCCTAATTACCTAGGGTGCAATAAAACGTTACAGAGTCTGATATTTTAAATTTTACAACGAGTTTATACAGATTTGGCACTCAATCCCTATTTAAGCCCTTTTGACCTAAAAAAAACTATGACGCGGACACCCTAGAGGTGGGGACTTTTTATTACTTGTTTCTTAGGTACTAAGGAACATCTGTGCCAAATTTCAGCTCTACATTATTTTTTTCGAGATTAACCCTAAAATCTGTCTAAAATGCCTGTACTATAACATGTGAATGAACTGAATTTTATGTGGACTGTTAAAAGAAGTGCAGGGAAAAAGGAAGGCTGTGCCACTTTACTAAATTTTTTAAAAAAAAAAACTTGGAGAAAAATAAGGTGCAAGGCTGAAGAAAAGCTGGAGAAGAATAACTTAGTTCCAGACAAGGTAGGTCAATACTAGATCTTATATTTTCTGTAATGCATCTGCAGGAATACACTGACCGCGAGTATGAACAAGATGTTATAAAGTAACTTGCAGTATGAAAACTATGTACATTTTTACAACTTTCAGTATACCATACTTTTGAAGATACAGATCTGGTTGGCATGTTATTTTTACTTTCACTGTAGTTAGATACTTTACTTAATTTCTGAATCTTTTCAGAAACCAATGGAATTTAATAAATAAAGTCTACAATTAACTTCCAGTATATATTTATTTAAAACTATGCTGTATTACAGCAAGAATTTGTAATAAACGTGTTCATGATAATGATCCTTTTAACTGATGATATGTCTGTCTCTTATGTTTAGTTACAAATTGCATTAAGAGTCTTAAATTGAGTAAGTATCTGGTTTTCAGACTGGTATATTTCACCAGTATAGGATATAAGTGAGGTGAAGTCAATTTCACTATGGCTGAGCAATAAAAGTAACTCAAATTGTTATCCAGCAACACTGTTCACCAGTTTTTTTATTATTATTTCTTTCGCAGTCCTATACAGATGGGACCAATCAACTATAAATTTACATCTCTGAAGATGCAGGTTCGTAGTTGAAAATGAAAAAAGTGCTACAGGGCACAAATTGATACGTAAGATTCAACTTTGTCTCAAACTCAAAAACTCAACTAGTATTAACATTAACAAAAGTTACTAGAGTATCTGGCTTTGTGAAAACTGATTTAGCTCTGCTCCCGATAATCCTGGCACAGGTTGAATGTGGCTGCCTGAGTTAACATTTGTAACATAGATCCTCAAGATAATTGTGACTGCTTGCGTTCACAGTTTGCCATGGCTCCCCGATTGTAACACACCTTGATATTATGGTGTTTTGATCATCATACCTGCATCTTTTTCTATTGCTTTATTAGCAGGAGAACTAATCGCAGCCATCTGACTAAATCATCCATTCTGATCAATAGCCACATATTCTCCACCCGTATTAAAAGATTAAAGAGGGTTTTCTTGCTGCTCATAAGTGAATCCAGAAGCTAATATATTGTTATAACTTCTCTTTGAAATTGACAATGCCATGTTAGACTAATTAATAAAACTGAATACTTGCATGTTAGGCAAGTGGAAAGCTGTACTGGATATCTTGAAGATTGTCAGTCGGATGTGAGATTGTACTTTACCTTGTAACATTATTTAAATATGGTCTGGATACTTGCTACTTACCACAGGACTGGAAAAGTGTGATAGTAGTGCCAGTACATAAAGGAAGGGTGAGAAATACAGTTGAAAATATGGACCGATCAGTTTGACATCAGTAGTAGGTAAATTAATGGAGAGATTGATAAGTAACCATATCAGAAATGAGAAGTGTAAGTGGTTTTCATGTAAGCAGCATGGCTTTGGGCAAGGATATTCATATGAATCTCAGTTGGTGGGATATATGCAAGATATTTCAGATGAAATGGACAAGGGATGCCAAATTGATAGTTTAGCACTAGATTTTTCAAGACAGAGTGAGCCATAAAATGGTACTAAATAATGTAAAAACTATTGGCATGGATGAGAAAGTGATTTGCTGGCTAGAAGAATTTTTAAAAGGTAGAAAACAGAAAGTTAGTGTAGGAAATGTAGTATCAAAAGAAGTGGAAGTAACAATGGGAGTGCCACAGGGTAGTGTATTGGGACCATTGCTATTCGTTATTCTAATGAATAATTTTGCTGATTGTTTACTATCAGAAATTAGATTTTTGCAAGGATCAAAACGATAGAGGCCTGTAAACATTTGAGGGGGGTTTGGACAGGATTTCTAGTTGGGTTGATAAACAAGGGATGAAGATTGCAAAATAGAGTCAGCTTATTAGATAACAAAAAACTAAAGGTTGATTATGATTATAAGGTGGGGAAAGAATTGTTTGTTGAAGACTTGAAATGTAAATATCTTGTCATTACATTTGATAACAGGCTTAGCTGGGCAGGACACATTGGTCAGGTAGTAGGAAAAGATTTCAAAATTCTCCAACTCTCTCCAACAAGTGCAGGATTTTGAAACCTTCTCTTACCACCTGTCCAATGTGTCCCAGTTAAGCTTGTTATCAAATGGAATGCCAAGATATTTACATTTCAAGTCTTCAGCAAGCAATTCTTTCCCAACCTTATATTCATAATTAACCTTTTGTTTTTTATTTGTGTATCTAATTAGCTGACTCTTCTTGGCATTTATCTTCATCCCATGTTTACCAACCCAACTAGATATCCTGTCCAGATCACCCTGCAACTGTTTACAGTCCTCTATCATTTTGACAGCATTATGTCATCTGCAAACAATCTAATTTCAGATAGTAAACAATCAACACAATTATTCATTAGAATAATGAATAGCAATGGTCCCAATACACTACGCTGCGGCACTCCCATTGTTATTTCCATTAATTTACCTACCACTGGAGTCAAACTGATTGGCCTGTAATTTTTGATTCTATTTCTCACCCTCCTTTATGTACCGGTACTACCATTGCACTTTTCCAGTCTTGCGGTAAGCAGCAAGTATCCCAACTCAATTTAAATATTTCAAGATAAGGTACTATGTTACATCCGGCTATCTTTAAGATATCTTATGTTTTTTCAGCTTGCTTCATGATTTATTCAGGATGAATTTCAAATTTTTTAGTGTCTTCATTTCTAATCGTATTGTTAAGCTCGTTCTCCGAATTAGACCTTACAGTTTCTGATTCATTGTCCCTAATACTGTCACTAAACCAGTTACTTAAAATATCTGCCTTTTTAGAATCCTCAGTAACTACTTCTGCATCCTTATCTATAAGCGTCTCTACACACTCCTTTCCCCTCAGTTTCCTGATATAGCCATAGAAATTTCTAGATGCATCAGTCAGTGGTCCTCCTGCACTGACAATACTCTTCATAAACCCATCTTTAGCCACCTTCTTAGCTATTATTAAGTCCTTGTTTAATTGTTTTAAATATTCCCTACTACCCTCCTGTCTCTTTGTTATGTTCTCTTCTTACCAACCTCTTTAACCTCCTCACCTCCCTATAATAGAGCACAGGTTCTCTAATTCTCTTTATTTTCTGTTTTGGAATAAATTTTTCTTCCCCCTTTCTTATTATCTCCTTGAACTCTTCCCACCTTGACTCTACTGTACTTGTGGCTTCCTTCCATTTGCTGAAACGTTCTCTGAAATATCTCTTCAAATGTGAAACCTGTGCCTTTTTATAATTGTACCTATTTCCCCCTTCAATTTTGCCTGCGGGTTCACTGAATCCTCTAATATCCATCAGATCTGCATCATGATCACTTATTCCTTCCGTTACTTGACTCCCCACAAGGTTATCATCGGGCTTTATTAGGAATATGTAAAAAATATTTTGTCCCCTAGTGTTTTGCTCTACCACTTGTGTAAATCCTCCTTCCCTTATTAAAGTATTTGCAAATCTTTGTTCCCGTGTGTTATTAATCTTATTTCCTTCCCAGTTTACACCTGGTAAATTTAAATCCCCACCAATAATGATCATTCTATTCTCACCTCTGTAATCTGAGTATTAATTTAATTTCTCGCCGAGAGCCTCATCTTCATCTGTCATAACCTCCTCGTGGTGTACCCTGGACAACGGACTGCTGATGCAGGACGGCTGATAATCTAGGCGACCGAACTAGATCCCGTATCTCTCACGGTCACACAAAGCAACATCAGAAGATGAAAAATCTGAAGATGAAATTGAACAACGGCACTTGTCAGAGCCAACTGACCAGAACGTTTGGACACAGCGCTCAGATTCTTCAAATAAATGCAGAAGGATTAACAATTGCTAAATGTGAATACCTTAGCAAACTAGCTACTGACCTCATAATCGACATCTTAGCTGTTCAAGAGACCCACATGACTGAAAAAGATTTGGAAAGCAGGGGCAAGATTGCAGGATACAGAATGATATCGAGAATTCCCTCTCCTATACACGGATCAGCCATGTATGCCAAAAGTAACATTTGCAACATCTCGGAAGTGAGGTGTCAAAAAGTCAATGAAGTGGAAATAATTACTGCCAAACTCAACAATTTAACTGTTGCATCAGTTTACAAACCACCTCTTTCCAATTGGCCAACTCCACCACTGACCTCACTACCAAAACCTTGCATATATGTAGGAGACTTTAACAGCCGACATACATCCTGGGGTTACCCAAATTCTAATGAAAACGGTGAGAAACTCACTGTGTGGTGCGAAAGTCAAGACCTGTATCTCAGCTATGATGCTAAAGAAAAGAAAACATTCCACTCTGCTAGATGGCAATCTGACACCAATCCTGATCTGGTCTTTGTTTCCACAGATGAAAGAAAACCTTTAGACCACACAAGGAAAGTCCTTCAGCATTTTCCCAGAAGCCAACACAGGCCCACACTAATCAGTGTTGGTATCACAATACCTGTTATCAGATCAATTCATAAACCAAGATGGAATTTAAAGAGGGCAAACTGGGACAATTATAGCTCCGAGGTAGATAATAACCTGCGATGGATACCCCCAAAAGTGAAAAACTACAAGAGATTTGTAGGTATTGTTATTGCTGCAGCTAAACGAAACATCCCTCGAGGGTACAGGAAACAATACATTCCATGCTGGGACAAATCTACGCAAACTTTATATGAAAATTTTCAAAAAACTGGTGGCCCTGAAACAGGAAAAAGAATATTAGAAAAACTGAATGAAGGGAGGAAACAGAAATGGAAAGAGCTAACTTCTCAAATGAGCTTTACTCCCTCCAGTAGAAATGCATGGACTCTCCTTAGAAAACTGGGTGCAGCCTCAAACATGTGCAAAGAGGAGCCAGGAATTACACCAGCTGAAATGGCATTGCACATAAAAACAATAGCTGACAAAGTCCCAATAGATCCTGCCATAAAGAAACAGATGGAGAAAGAGATGATTGAAATGGATAACAACCTTAGAAATAATCCTATCCTTTCTAATCCATTTAGTAATGAAGAAGTTGAGAAAGCCATCAAAATGCTAAAAATGAGGAAGGCTGCAGGGTTAGATGGTATTTTCCCAGGATTCATAAGATATCTCGGCAAGCAGGGAAGAACTTGGCTCAAGAACTTCTTCAGTGATATCCTGTTCACTGGGATAGTCCCCCCAGAATTTAAGATGGCTCACACCTTGACGATCCTCAAACCAGGCAAACCAGCAGATGATGCTTCAAGCTATCGACCTATTGCTCTACTCAGTGTTTGCTATAAGCTTCTAGAACGCCTCATCCTTAACCGCATACAAGGAATAATAAATATCATAACACCAACATATCAGGCAGGTTTCAGACTAAAACGGAGCTGTTGTGAGCAAGTATTAGCACTGACATCATACATTGAGGCTGGATTTCAGAAGAAGTTAAAAACATCAGTAGCCTTTGTCGATTTAACAGCGGCATATGAACCAGTTTGGCTGGATGGACTGCTACTTAAACTTAAAAAACATATACCCTGCAGGAAACTAACATCACTCCTGAGGAATATGCTGACCAACAGATATTTTAAGGTCACCGTCGGACATAAGACAAGTAAGTCATTTACAATAAAAAATGGATTACCTCAAGGGTCAGTACTAGCTCCATTGCTCTTCAACTTGTACACCAGTGACATGCCAGAAACAACCGGCAATAAATTCTGCTACGCTGACGACTTAGCTATCGCCATCCAAACTGCCACATTAGAGGAAGGTGAGAGCATTCTCTCTAACGACTTAGAAACCTTGAACACATATTATAGAAAGTGGAGATTTTGTCCGAACCCAATGAAAACAGAAGTATGCGCATTCCACTTGAGCAATAGAATAGCACATCAGCAGCTCAAAGTGAACTTCTGCCACCAGAGGGTGAAACATAATTTCCATCCTAAGTATCTTGGCATCACCTTAGACCGCTCCTTAACATTCAAAAAACACCTCGAAAACACAAGTCAGAAACTGAAAACACGAAACAACATCATGAAGAAGCTAGCTGGTACTTCATGGGGAGCTGATGCGAACACACTACGAACAACCGCTCTCACCATGGTTTACCCTGTTGCTGAGTACTGTGCTCCAGTGTGGCAACGTAGTACTCATACTAGAAAAATCGACGTCCACCTGAATGAGTGTATGAGAGCAATAACTGGCACCCTAAAATCCACCCCAGTCCCCTGGTTGCACCTGATCAGCAAAATACCACCTCCAGAGATAAGACGCCAAGAAGCAACGGCACGTGAGTGGATAAAACTACACCATCCTGATCATCCACAGGATCTCCCAATCCACGAGGTTCTAAATAACTTGCCACCCACTCGTCTTAAATCAAGAAATCCGGTATGGCAAGATGTATTTGACTTTGATGTCATGGAAAAATGGCGACAAAGCTGGAACTCCACATCTGTAAAACATTCAGATATTAAAGATTCCACAACTGGACTTCCAGGATTCCATCTAAATAGAGACCAGTGGGTCAAACTAAATCGCCTAAGAACAGGCCATGCGAAATGCAACGCCATGCTGTATAAGTGGGGTCTTCAGGATTCTCCTGCATGTGACTGCGGTGCTCCTTCCCAGAGTGTGGAGCATATTATCAGGGAATGCCCTCTACGGAAGTATGATGGACCATATGAAGATGTTTTTGGAGCTACAAGTTCCTTCTTAGAATGGCTGGAAGAATTAGACATCAGCTTGTGAACGCTACCAACGTTCTTGTCATTGTATATATTTATTATTGTATTAGTTGCTTGCCATACGACAAATAAATAAATAAATCTGTCATTCTTCCACTGCGGTAAGTAGCCAACACCCTGATTTTTTCTTTTTTATTACCTCAGATATCTACCCCAAGTAACTCATGGTCTTGATCTATGAACGTCATTGAACTGTGGTAGTTTCTTCTAACTAGTATGAAGACTCCTCCACCAATTGCTCCTCTATCTCTGCGGTATACTCTGTAACCATCAGGGAAAACCTCACTGTCTAGTACGTTTTCTTTTAACCAACTCTCTACCCCAATTATTACTTGTGGTTCGTGTATCTCTATTAAGTTTGCAAATTCAATTACTTTGTTCATTATACTTCTACAGTTTACCATTAACACCCTTATTACCGGCTTTATATTTTGAGCATTTATCTCCTCTTTCCCAGTTTTACCCCAGCCAGTTATTGTTTCAGCAACTTCATCTATTTCTTTAACATCTATGATCTTTCTCATCGTGGATCTGCAATCAGTATCACTTTGATCATCTATTTCCATCCCTTCACCAGCAGCCCCTAACCTAAAAAAGGCTCAGTCCTGACCCCATCATCACTGAAAGTGGGCTCCCTTACTGCTTTAGCTAACAACTCAGAAAGTACTCCCTTGCCCCTTATATTTAGGTGTTGGCTATGCCTAGTGAAACCCCACCCACCAATGGTGTTTACAAGCACAACCCCCAACACAGAACTAATGCCTTTCCCAAGTAGCACTTCCGTTTCCACATTTACACGCCTCACAGCATAGTTCAATTGTGGCCGGTCATGGCATCTTAGGACCTGCATGAGCTCCACCCTGGTATGCTGTGCCTCCTTCACCACCTTCCTCAGGTCACTCTCTATACTATAACTCACGTTTCTATCAATACTATTCCCCGCCCCTCCCACTATCACTACTCTATCATCCTTAGTGAAACTCCTACAAAGTGAACCTAATGTTTCATTAGGTTTGAAAAAACTTGTGACCTGGTAACCTGTACCTAACTGATCCTGCAGAAGAGGGCCTACACCTCTCCCATGGCTACTACCTAGCAGCAGAACCCTATTCTTCCTATTCTTGCCTTGCACGCCCTTATTCCTAAAGGCCGGCTGCATCTTACCTACTCCTACATCTACATGAGGCTCTTCTCCTCCTGACTCTGACAACAGGTCAAACCTATTTTTCCCCACAATTACTGAAGTGTCTGGCTTCTTCATCCTGTTAACTATATTTCTCCTACGACCTGTTACCAGCTCCCACCCATCATTCTCAACTTCTCCAACCCATTATCTCTACTTTCAGCCTCTACAGCTTGAGCCTCTGCAAGCTCAGCCCCCACAGGCTGTGCCTGCGCAGTCTGAGCCTCCATAGGCTTAGCCTCCATAGGCTGAGCCCCCACAGGCTGAGCACCCTCAGGTTGATCCTCAACACGCGGAGCCACCACAGACCACTCCTCCAGAGGCTGAGACTGCACAGGACGAGCCTCAAGAACCCTGATCCTTTAACGCAACTTCCTGATCGTTTCGCCCATCTCCAACATGCTATCATCCCTAAGACAAAGTGAACAAAACCATGGTAGAGCCTCATTTATTTCCCCCGTTTCCTCTTCCTCACATGCCCAGTGAAACCACTTCTTACACCAACTACAACCTATCCACTTCGCAACGTACCTACGGCAGGCGCCACAGTTTCCAGTCATGATTTTCCCAAATACTTCAAACACCTTCTAAACAAACCTTAAATTTTTTTGATAACGTAGTCTAATAAAGTTTATATTTTTAATGTTTTTTATTAAATATTATAGGCGCTATACTCGACTAAACTGTTGATTAATATATATTAAATTGAAGCTTTATGAATAATAACTAGGTAACAAAACTCCTTAAGAAGCAATGAACTTAAGTTTATGAATTTCGGAACGAACTTATGATGAAGAGCCGATACTATTTAGTGCTAATGTGGATAACAACTAATTAGTTACTTATGAAAGTTTTTATTTTTATAAAAGAAGGCTAGGAAGTTTCTATTTTAGTGTATTAGATGGCAATTAAACACAATTTTATTTCACACAAAACTGGTTAATTACTATAACGTTCATTTTTGTTGTAAACTCGATTGCGATATCGATAGTTGAACTTAAAATATCAATATTGTATTAACCTATTGTAAACAACTGGATGCTATATATGAATACTTATGTTTATTATTTATAATTTCTAGTTGTTTTATTACTATTCCAGAACTAATTAATTAACAAACTATGTTATTTAAAATCGAATAGAGTCTTAATATAGAACGATACAAAAACCTTAACAATCAAATTTCGAACTAGTGATTTTGACGGTATATAAGGAATTGAACACTGTAAAATAACTTAAACCACTATGTTTACCTATGCTATAGTATTAAAATTAGTCTATCAAGCTTATGCTAAACTATGAAGCTTATACTAAATTTAATTAAGTGAAACGTGCAATAACTAGCAAAGTGACCTTAGCAACAATGACGCGAACTTTAAAAACTGTTATTTATGGAGTAACCTTAGATAATTATTCTCGCTAACAATAATCGTAAGAGTTTAGATGATATTTAAAGTTTTTAAAGTAATTAAGTCTACAAAGACTTTGCTGATGATGCAAAATGTTTTGTGAGCAGCTGTCAACACAAACACTCTCAAACGATAACACAACCAGATTATCTCTGTAAGGATGTATGAGAGCAGGTTGGGTTACAAAACTTTGGTCAGACCATTGCTGGAATATGGTAGTTTAGTGTGGGACCTTCATTATGAGTATCAATTACAGGAGTTGGAGAGAATGCAAAAAAGGGCTGCTAGATTTGTTTCTGGAAATTACCGCAGAATGCATTCAGTTACAGATAAGATAAAAGTGCTGGAATGAGATTCATTGTAAGACAGGAGGAAGGTGAAGAGAGTCATGGGAGTATACAATTCCTATATTGGTGATGAGTAGGGTTCGGATCTTTAGGACCAAAAAAATCGAGAAATATGCAGGTAAATATGACCTTAAAAATAGGTAAATATGACCTAAAAGAGACATAATATGACCAGACATTAAATTTTTTATACTTCAAAAATGCTGAAATGTACATAATTTATTTTACTTAGCTGTGTCGCTTTCATGTAGACAGCATAATTTGCTTCTATGCACTCAGTGTACGATTGGAAAATTATTTTTTTTAAAGTTATTTTCTTGTTCCTGTAAAAGAATGGATTACTAGAATTTTACTTTTAAAAATGGAAATTTACTATAAATTTGTTGCGATATAGTGTACATACAATTTTTTATTCTTGTTTGATGCCAGCATTGCAGTATATCACCATATGCATCATCAATTTCTCAAAGAGGAATTTTCTCCGGTTGTCACTTAAAACTGTCTTGCAGTGTGAGAAGCTTCGTTCGACATCGCAAGATGTGACGGGAGCGTACTTAAACAGAGTCAGGTCACTGCAATTTAATTGTGGGTCGTCTTCAGTCAAAACATATTCGCCACCATTTCACAAATTTTACAAATTGTTTTATATCCATTATTCCCACACAACACTTTATCAAATTTGTTTTTCAGCAAACTAGCCACACTACCCCCTGCTTGGCCTATTTCGGTTTCCACACTTTTAAGGGACCGCGCACAAACTACGTGGCTCGGTCCAGAGGGAGGGAGGGGTTAGCTGGAAGGCTACGCTGGGCTACGTGGGGGAGGGAGGGAGGGAGTGTTCCGAGCCAGACCACGTAGCTTTCCTTTCATAACATTTTTCACAGTTAAAATGAGGAACAGCATGTGAATATTTATTTCCCTCAGTTAATTATATCCGTATGTAATTTACCATAGATTTACTAGAGAAAACAGCAAAAAATGTCTTCTGGAATCAAAAGGGAAAAAAGCTAAGTGCTACGTGGGGGAGGGGGTGGGGTTAGAGGGACAAAAGCCACGTAGGGCTACGTGGGGGGGAGTTCACAGGAGGCCAAAATGGAGCTACGTGGTTTATGCACGCTCCCTAACGACCGCCAAACTTTCATTCAGTTCTAGACCAATTTCTTCAAGACGCGAAATCGCAGTTGTGATGCCTGAAAAACTTGACCTTATGTACGCCAAATTTCTGAACAAATTACTGGAAAAGAGTTCTGGGACAATTTTGATGGAAGATGCTTCACTGCTATCAAAATTAGAAACTATTTTCTTTATGTTTTCATAATATTCACAGTAATAGCTAACTGCATCGAGTCTTGTGCCCCAACGAGTAAGTACTGGTTGCGGTGGAAGAGGGACGGAAGGTGCATCTTCTTTAATTTTGCCACTCTCATTGGAGCTTTAACAAAAATCTTTTTTACATTTGATAATAACCTATCAACATCACGGAAATTTAGTCTTACTTCCTCGGCAACTCTATGTAATCCATGAGCGAGACAAGTTAAATACACCATCGAAGGATACAACATTTTCAGACATTTCCCAGCCTTTACCATGTACGGCGCAGCGTCGGTGAAAAATAGTAAGACATGTTCTCGTTTAACTTCACCGCTCCATAACAGTTTCTTTGCGTTGTCGAAACGGACGGCAATTGTTGAGTGGTTTACTGATTCAAGAGCTTCACAGTCCAGTAAAAATATATCACCCGGTCTGTCAGAAAGTAGGGTTCCAACGATAACATTTACAACGTATTTACCACAAGCATCAGTACTTTCATCCATTGATACCCAGATCTTATTGGTGCCTATCTTAGTTCTGATTGTCTGCAATACATTTTCACAACAAGACGGTAAATAGTGTAGTGATCTAGGCGATCACTTGCCCAAATACTTCAAATTAATTTCTCAAGTCGGTATCCGGGGCGGGCGAGCATGAAAAAGTTAAGCAATAGAGCTATGACCTGAGAAGTAGCACGCATGTCAGCAAGCCAGTCGCCAAGCGCTTGTCTTTACTGCAAGCTGTTACTATGACTTCATACAGCAGGTTAGCGAGGAGTATTGCCCTCTCCACATAGTGATGATAGGAAGGGGGAGTATCTATTTAAACCCTGGGAGCAGGGGTCTGTCTGTCTGTCTACGAAAGTCTTTCAACGAGCCACATCGACGCCGAGGGCGTCGTCGCCGGCGCCGCCGGGGCGGCGGTTGCAGAGAAGAAGATGGCTGTCATCTACTAATAAGGTGGGCTCTGCTGCGATAGCTGGGTGTGGACATTCAGATATACAATCATTTGGTCAGAGTCATTTGGGCATAGTCTTCAGGGAGATTATCAATAGTCCATTTAGTTTGGGCTGCGAGGCGCCCATGAGTTACATGCTCGCCCTTGTCCTTGGCCATATCTCTAATATTTTGTTTCAAAGCCAATACAACATTGTAAATATTCACCTATGTCACCAGTCATTGCTCATGTAAATAAATATGTAAATATGTAATTGCCGTTTACCGTAATTTATCCTAGCTTCCTCAGCCATTCCACTGTTATTATCTGAATGTACTGAGCATAAAACCTGTCAGGTGTTGCAGTAGGAACCTATGACGAATATTCATATCAGAACTATGGTCGATCTCCTATGGTCGACCCTTATCCACGGCTCCAGTGGAAGTTACCCTGTCTGCTCTTATCAATCAGCTTTCAGGGTCACTACAAGAAGGGGTTAAAATTATGGTGTCATGTTGTGGGGTGCACTTGCACGGAGGGCGTGCAAGTGGTTCGCAAGATCACTGAATATTTCGTCCTATGTAGGTTCATGACGTCAGTTCAGGGTTTCTGTCCTTTGGCCAGCCCTACGTCAGACGACGACACGGCTTGGGTATAGTTATAGAAGAGTAAACGGCAATAGTTAATCCACATCCACTATCCAGTATCCCACAGAAGACGTCGTAGGAGGAGGAGATGGTCCTATTACGGAAGCGGCCAAGCGGAGTTGGAGGTAGCCATAACGCAGCATTCAGCAGGCGGGTCGTCGACACGAGACAACGCTGCGACAGCAGGAAATCGCCGAGCGGGCAGTTTGGGTCAGCAATCTAAGTAAGTTCGCAAGCGATAGGCGGAAAAAATAACGCAAGATCCAAATATCAATGCCTCAAAGAAGCCCTATTTTTAATTCAAGAATGTGTTCATGCCCTTATATTATCAGACTTTAAATCGCAAAGGAAAAGTGCAACAGTATTAACTTTTAAAAGATGTGTAACGCTACTAACTAAAGCGTAATTCCATTAAATTAGTTATTTAAAGAAGTTACATTTAATGTCAAGAGTCCACCTTTAACTGCCAGAAGTACAAGTTATAAATATATGATTATAAGAAAATTTAGTAGAATTGAATCGTGAAATTCATAAAGTAAATGTTGTTAAATTAAATCCCGAAGTGAAAGTGTGTTGTGTTTGTAACTTTCTCAGAAGCAGAAATAAATGTGAGAAGGTAGTTCTGTCATAAATTGATGCCAGAAAAAAATTGAATACGGTAAAATGTTAAATTGTTCATATATTTGTAATTAAACTCGCACGTATTACGTATTCTCGAGAAAACCTATAGTTCAATGCCTTGCCAGTATGATGTAATTATAGTACAAGTTTTGAAAGAGAAAATGTATTTATTCTGTAATCCTGAATGACTAGCTGGAGGAGAAGTTGTGTTAACTAGAATAAAATAATTCTTGAGGTCGCGATGCTAATTGTTACATGTACAATCAACACTGAAGCTAATGTGATAAGTTAAGACGGAGTAATTATTAGATTATTGAATCAATTTTAGTAGTTTGGTAAAAGTGTATACGAAATTATCAGTAATTAAATGTGGTTGAGCAGTACCAATTAATTAAGATTATAATAGTTAAAGTTGGACAGTGAGGAACGAAAATCTTTACAAATGTTTGAAGTTCATGTTAATGATTAAAAGAAAGTGTACAAAGAAGTTTATGTAATCGGGAGTTAGAATGATGATTTCATAAATAGGAGGACCATTGCAAATTAAAACATGCTAACAGTTACGCGTGATTTTGGCTACCTGACTTTGAAAGGTGTAATAACATAAGAGTTTCTTTATTAACAAAAATAGACAGCACCTCCGGGGAGAATAAAATTCGGAATGTTTAATGGTAAAATTCAAATGAAAACCAGAATGTTAGTTAATCATAAGAAGTGAACGAGTGATCGTAAACTAAATGAAATTTTATTGGTTGGTTAGGTTAAGACTTCAATTACAACAAAACGCAAATAAACGTGTCAATTGGGAAAGTTAATCGTAGAACATTTTAATATAGAGAAATTCACAAGAGACGAAAGTACAGAAACGTAATGAACGATGAATTATAAATTATAGTAACGAATAAAATCGCATGTTGGTAACTAAAATATTGCTGTAAGAGTGTTCAGCTGTTGTAAAGATTATCGTACGTGAGTTACATGGGTAGTTGGTCATTATTAAGTCTTAGACTGTAATATATAAGAATCGAATCACTTAATATAACATGTTATAAAGGAATCTTGAAAATAAGGTGGCACGATGTTTTAAGAGATCAAGAAATGCGAGGACAGCGCATCCATATTAAATTTGATTATCAGTAAATAAAAGGGAGCTTATCATGGTAGTATGGAAGTAAAGGGCAGTAAAATAAATTAAAGGGAGTTAATATGGCAGTATTCAAGTAACGGGCAGTAAAATAAATTAAAATAAGTTATAGACGAGGCACAAATGTAATCATAATGCATAACCGAAAGAACTGGGGCCGATGATTAATTATATGAGAAGTTCTGGAGGTAACGTTCATAGGATGTGGAACGAGTGGATGGTTAGATGTTAAAAATGTAGCTAGGAGGTTATAAGTAGGGATCTAAAAAAAAAAAAAATGGATCTCCACAATACATGGGAAATATTAGTGGGGGTTGGTTGCGGTGTGTAAAAATAACCCGGGAGGGTTTAAATAAAGTTGTCTAGGATGGGCGGAAATTGGCGAGAACGGAAGGGTTAAATGATGTCGCCCGGGAGAGGCGAAAACTGGCGAGAGTTGAAGGGGTTAAATGATGTCGCCGGGGGAGGCGAGATTTGAGGAGAATTGGGTGAAAATAATAAGTAAAACCTGGTGCAACACACTTGAATCCACCTTAAAGTGGGAAGTGTATGTCCATGGTGCCTGTGAGGAAATAGGAAAAGGTAAGTGGAGACTAGGTGTCGCCAATGTAAGCATGGTGTCAGTGGACTTAAATGTCCCTATGCTGACGAAGGAATGTTTTTAAAGATGAAAGGTAGGTGTGGTTGAGCTAGAAATATTATAGAGATGGTAGAAGTAAGTTATATATGATGTAACTGGTAGAATTATTTGGCGGGTAGTCGGTAATTAAGGAGAGATGACGAAGGGGTCGTCATTGGAATTAGGGAGGAGCTGGAGGTAATAGTAACAGAGTGGAAGTTACTACTTAACTGGAGCAAGACGATTGGAGGTCGTCACAAAAATGGAGGGGAAAATAAAGGTATTGCAGAGGAATGCAGTATCTGGTAATGGAGGGAGGTAAGGAAAACCTCTAGGCGAAGGGTGTTAAGAAGATTATGGGGAGGTAGGTGCGAAGTCGACCGTAAGAGGTGTATTAGGGAGGCAAGGAAAGCCTAATGTTAATCCGTACTAGGGAAGGTACGAAGAACCCGCGAGGTTATAAAATAAAAGTAGGGGCAGAGGACTCCATACTATTAAGCCGTGCACGGGGTAATGTGACACGAAGAACCAAAATAAGGTTGAAGAATAATGGTAAGTCAAGGGACTACATAATTTTAAGACGTGAACCGCGGATGGTTACGCACAAAGGTCGAGGGGAGTTTATGTGGGAGAATTATCGAGCTGTGGAGAGTTCGGTTGGTGCTTAGTGGGTGCAGCTGTCATCAGCTAAACAGTAAGTGTGTCGCTGGCGAAGCATGACGTCAGAAGTTGAGCGGGTAGTACGGCGGCGCAGTGGAAGCGCGTAAAACTATATGAATTTTGAATATAAAGCTAAATTACTTAATAAGGCGTAGTGGGAAGAGAAAACTTGCAAGCATTAATAGGGAGAATCAGATCAAATATCCCTTATAATTAGCGGTAGTTTAAAAGAGGAGGAGTTGAAAAGAATAAATGTAAATATATATCTAATATAATTATCATTCAGCATAACTGCCCATTTACATAGAATAAGCAGAAGAGATGTTATTAAAGGGAATTTAATTTATGGGGACTATTTAAAGTAAAGAAGGTAGTATAGAAAAGGGTAACTTTTATGAATTAAAGTAAAATAAAGGAGTAAAATGAAAAGTATTTTGTATAGTAGAGACGAGAGGTGTATTCTTCGCATATGAAAGTCTGTTCAGGAAATGACGAGAATAAGTTAGTTCCTAAGTGTTAACTGGTGTATCATTGAAGTAATGTGAGTCCTGCAGAATATATTAAGAGTTGTGTTAAAAGAGATGAAATCATGTTATGTGTATAATTGTTGTACTCAATGTAATAAAATGTTTGGGGAGAATGTGATCTTAGTTCCTCGATGGGATATTGGGGAAGGTTAAATAAACCATTAAGTATAAATAAGAGAAATTAAGTGGAGTTAATGAGCTAACCAGTCATGGTGCATTTTCGTAATAGCAGTCACTGGCATCAAGGAAATAAGATCATATTAACATAGTATTTTGTAATTACAATCTCTCGAATTATATGATAGAAAAGTAACGTTAAAGAGTAATTGTACATTTGAATCATAAGGGAGTAGTGAAAAATCAAATGAATATTCATCATTGTTATAAGAATAAACGAAGCAAAGTCATAATCAAGTAAAGGTGAGAGATCATAACATTGCGTACAGTATCGTCATAATTACTGTGTAAACTGGGGTTCTGACAAAATAATGATTCAACAATAATTACTCAGAATTAGTTGGAAAAAACCATTGTGAAATAAAATAAACTCATGTAGACATTATGGAGTGTTGTGACTAAATGGTCATTAATAATTGTGAATTGAAAAGCGCACGATCAACTCTGTTATAATAAGGTTGTACTAAATGATAATAGAAACGGAAATGTAAATTTATTCTGTAGAAAATATGTTGAAGATTGTATATGGAAGTGTCAACCTGGAAGTGTAAAGAATCATTGTATGCATAGAATTAAGAGGATGTTCCACTAATGCAAAATTTTACGAGTGTTCTAGTAACCTGTAATATGGCTGGAGTGGTGAATGAAAACAAGTAAGACGCTGAGCTGTCCTTAACGTAGCAAGCTGACGTGACGTCGCGAATCATGTCAACTGCTGCCGTCAGCCATGTGTAGTCTCAGCTCCAGGGACGCCTGTATCTGCTGAGCCACGCCAAACAAGAGTCGGCAAGGTCGACACCGCCACCACAAATCAATCCAGTCGAAATCAAAACAAAATAAAACAGATAAACCATTTTAATTGTATTTAACAACACACCAAAACCTCAGTAACACGAAGAAAAAGAAATTGTAATTAATTTTAAGGAAAACCTGTATTTAGTTTTAAGTAATTTGCAAACTGCGTTTACAAAACACGTCCTCCGTAGACTCCGGACGTGGCGAAGGGGGGGGACATGTAGTGATCTAGGCGATCACTTGCCCAAATACTTCAAATTAATTTCTCAAGTCGGTATCCGGGGCGGGCGAGCATGAAAAAGTTAAGCAATAGGAGCTATGACCTGAGAAGTAGCACGCATGTCAGCAAGCCAGTCGCCAAGCGCTTGTCTTTACTGCAAGCTGTTACTATGACTTCATACAGCAGGTTAGCGAGGAGTATTGCCCTCTCCACATAGTGATGATAGGAAGGGGGAGTATCTATTTAAACACTGGGAGCAGGGGTCTGTCTGTTTGTCTACGAAAGTCTTTCAACGAGCCACATCGACGCCGAGGGCGTCGTCGCCGGCGCCGCCGGGGCGGCGGGTGCAGAGAAGAAGATGGCTGTCATCTACTAATAAGGTGGGCTCTGCTGCGATAGCTGGGTGTGGACATTCAGATATACAATCATTTGGTCAGAGTCATTTGGGCATAGTCTTCAGGGAGATTATCAATAGTCCATTTAGTTTGGGCTGCGAGGCGCCCATGAGTTACATGCTCGCCCTTGTCCTTGGCCATATCAATATCGTTTTGTTTCAAAGCCAATACAACATTGTAAATATTCACCTATGTCACCAGTCATTGCTCATGTAAATAAATATGTAAATATGTAATTGCCGTTTACCGTAATTTATCCTAGCTTCCTCAGCCATTCCACTGTTATTATCTGAATGTACTGAGCATAATAACCTGTCAGGTGTTGCAGTAGGAACCTATGACGAATATTCATATCAGAACTATGGTCGATCTCCTATGGTCGACCCTTATCCACGGCTCCAGTGGAAGTTACCCTGTCTGCTCTTATCAATCAGCTTTCAGGGTCACTACAATAGTTCTTCGTCATTGTTGATTCGGTTGGAATCGTCTGTGTTGTGTATTTCTCCAAGAACGATTTGAAATGCTCATTGTTCACTTTATTAAGTGGGATGTTTCCTGATACCATCATTTCACAGAGTTTTTTTTTTTTTTATTATTATTATTTTAAAGAAAAAATTGACAATTTGGAAGACGATCAAGCTGTAGATGTATCCAAGAAAAGTCGCTGTTTGATTTGTCGAGTTGAATGTCGTATTACGTTTTTCTTCTGTCTTGATGTATTGCAGTGCTGCTGGCTGCTGCACATTAAATTACTTTGTTACATTCACTTTAGTTTCACATAATTTACAGAAAAGAACTCTTTCCTATGTGCTAAAATACTCCTCTCCAAACTCCTTTACGTACCTCCGTAACTTTGCACTTTCAGAAAGTTTTGTTTTCGGCATGGCGGTAGTCACTGATGCACTGCAGATTTAACACTGGTTCAGGATTATTTTCAAAAGCATTGGTGACAGTGCGTGACTGGCTGAAGGCTTTGTGTTTGTTTCGACGTGGAGAGTGTGGTATGTGGGGAAATACCTGACCTTGATAGGGACAGGTTTCCCGTTAAGCAGCAGTTTCGCCGTACTGAATCATAGGAAGACAATTGATTCCTCTCAACTCATCGGTGGGTCACTGCAGTGGACTCAACTCCCGCGATACCGTCGCAAGTGAGACATTGATTGACTCGGCTCGACACACGCTTGCTGCTGCTGCATAGTCGAATTTAAAAAGCGGGCGGAACATTAACGTTTAGAGAGTGACAATAATTTCTAACTTTAATTCTTGACTGCTGAATTCTGAACAATTTAGAGACAATTAGTTTCGTTTCTTTCTCCAATGTATAACAGGAGTATATTTCTTTGAATAATTAGCTTAATTTCGTTTCATCTATAACTTCTATCAAAAAATTACCAGATTTTTCCTCAAAATATGACCATAAAAATTGCTGAAATATGACCAAAATTAGGAAAATGGCCCGAATATGCATTTATAGGCTGTATAAAATACATTTAAATACGATCATAAACGGTGAATCAGTGTTTATTTCAGCATTTCAGCTAAAAAAGAAGACAGGGAAAAAATATGACTTTTCCTAAAGATCCGAACCCTAGTGATGAGGCATGGAAAGATATTGTTGTAAGAATAGGCTATTTGACAGTATTAAAAATATATTATAAATTGTAGTCATTCGCGTAGATTAATGCTTAATGAAGCTATTGTTATTAAATTTGAAAAGATAGGTGGATTGTTTTTAATAAAAAATCGTAATAAAAATCGGATTTTCCTTGCCTCTTGTCACCTTACCGAAAATGCTCTGGGATTGGCGATCGCTTTAGTGACGTCACCTGCCGGTAAGCGCTGCGCCTGCGTATGGACCGTTTCCTATTATCCAGATTTTCAACTATTTTTTTTATTTGTTGCTGGTTATGTCTTGTTACTAATGAGATTTTGTGTTGAATATAAAATGAAGAACAAATTGTAGAAGCCTACAGCGGAAAAATACCTAAAAGTATTTCTCGGGCTACCTATAGAAACAACCCCTGACTTATATTTAAACTGGAAGTTAGAGATTAACAGAAATCCTTCATAAGAATGACTAAAATTATTTACCGACCGCGTTCACTTCATCGCACATAGAAACTCTGGTGTTTAAGTGTTCACCATTAACGAGAAGAGAAAGTAACGATGCCATGGTACCCAGTTAGCTGCATGGTTAAAGAGTTCTATAGGAATTTGAAGATCCTATGTTCGAACCTTGATGAGGATAATATTTTTTTCGTGTGTACATTTTTTCGTGTGTACAATTTTTTCGTTTCTTTTTGCTGTTTGATGCTTTACAGAATTATGTTTTTATTGGAAGAAATCATAAAAGTCATGAAAACGTTTTAAACATATATTGCTGCCATAAAAGAAAACTTTTATAAAAATATAACCGTCCGCTTTTAATTGTGAAACATACCAGAGATACATTATCATTGCAAAAAATCCAAGTGCTCGGCGGTAAATAATACAATTTCTGTTAACAATAACATTTCACGTCAATCTCGCAACAATTGCGGAAAGCTTTGTATACCTTTTGTTTGACTTTTTAAGTGACGATACAGCTGCATGTTGCCTTTCTGACATAAAAGCATCTTTTTATGCGGTATTTACTTTTAATGCGCAAGTAATTTTCAGTATCTTTTAAACTTTTTATCGGTGTTTAGTCCAGTTTCAATTTTGAAGTCTTTTTGATTATTTTTATAATACGCTTGCTATCCAAAAATTGTGAAACATTTGGAAAAAAAATAATGTTTTGTTGGATTTTAGAAAAAGAATAAGCGGCACTACCAACAGCAACTAGAACCCAAACAAAATGCCCACAAACAACAACATATATTCCAAAGCGAGTATCGAACCTAAGAACCCTAACTTTACTGATACTCGCCTTAAACAAAATAATACATTATCGCTACGAAATTATGGTACTAATGATATTTACAGTAAATGGTATGTGACTTGGTCGCCATGTCATCTGGGTTACTACTAGCAAGTTGCATCGACTTTTCTTCCTATTTCAGCTAGTGCGGGAACACTTACATTTATTTGGAGAGTTTTTATTGTTGTGGTTGTAGATTGATGTACCACACACTATTTATAAACCATATGTCCAACAATTTATACATAGGTTCAGAGAAACAAACCAGACATTACTAATGTAGAATGAAGGCGCCCTGGCACGTGACGTCACGAGTGTCGTTAGCCCCTGCCAGGCAGCAAAGTAGCGTTTTAGGCGGGCTTTCAAATACTCTAAATTTTAACGTTGAAATTTACGTAAAATAAGCACTTTCATCAAAAAATAAATAGTACCCGGTAAATAATGTGTATCAACAAACTATTTAAAACCATTTTCAAGAAATAGTCAAATAGCCAATTAAAAGTAATGCATGGAAGGGAAAAGATGACCATGACCACAAGCTGTCACTCGATTTCAGGAACAAGGATGTAGAAAGATTCTTTTTTTTTGGTAAGGGTGTCAGGAATTGGGATAAGTTACCAAGAGAAGTGATGAATAATTTAACAGAAATGTTGAAAGAATTTAAGAAAATTTGCCGAGTTGGGTGCAGGCAAGGGAGAAGATGGGTTGTAGGGAAATTGCCACCGGAGTGTGCGCTCCATTGCAATTTAATTCTGCGACTAAAAATGAGATTGCCAGCCTGCTCTCTTGTTGGCTTAATCGTTCGAGAAAATCAGCAATTGCTCATAGCCAGCGAAAACAGTTTGCAATTAATAGAATAATTTTTAAAAATATAAATATTTTTCCTTTAATTTCACACTAATAGGTAATGGTTTAAAATACTGCAGGTAATTTTTGGATTTTGATTATTGTTGTAAACAAAATAGAAAATTTTTAAATTGGGAGAAAATATTATAGTCACCTGTGGCACACATTTTAAAACTTTTTAAATGAAATATTCAGTGTCAAAGGAACTAATAATTATTTCAAATACTCATATAGCTACCAGTTATACCATATTCAAGGAGGGTGGAGATATAGACGACTTAGTTACAGAAAAGTATGAGCTTTGGAAAGGCCATTCAAAGAAAATAAACATTAATTTGGCCCAGAAAAATATATTTATATTGTATTTGAAAAATATGTACAATAAAAATATGGGATAGGTTGAGTGGTGAGCCAGAGGGATGTCTGATTCAAGTATATGTTTGTAGGCTATCCAATCTATGGAGTTTAGAGGGGGTAGTAGTATCAGGAAAACCAATGCTGGCTGTCACTGTAAAACAGTTATTGAGGTTGTTGATTGTGGGGATTGTATGGGCTGCCACTGGGTGGTCTGGATTGCCAATATAAACTGCATTAATATTATTTTATTTTTGAAAAAGTTACTAATTTTTACTGTGAACAGCATTTCTGTAGTTTATAATTTTCCATAATAGGGTACTTAACACTAAAAGGAAAATTATGAAGTTTTAATTAAAAAACATTGGGCAAGTTTTAAGACGACTGTAAATCAACTTTATTTGCTCGGTAAGAGTTAAAAATATATTATTTTTGATAAAACAAAAATGTATTGTGGAAGTCATGTTATTTATCAATCTTGTTTCATGGATCCCTGCTGAGGAAGGACCTCTGGAATGTGAAACATGTCGTGGTTAATACACATACATACAATATGAGTCATAATCATAGTAAAAACAAATAAAGAGAATAACCATAAACATTAATTTTTGCAACTGAATATTGCAAAAGTCATATTCAATACAATTAATTAATTTGTTCAAATTCTCGAATGGAGTAGGAGGAGTTGCAATAAGCTAATCTCTCAGTTTTTCTTTAAATATATCTTTATTATCTGCATACTCTTGGGAAGTTTATTAAACAAATGTATACCAGAATAATTAACTGCTCTTTGTACTAATGACAGAGATGTTTGTATTTTGTGCAAGTTATTTCTGTTTCATGTATTGAAATTGTGTACCTGTGAATTAGAAGTAAACAGGTTAAAATGATCTATGACAAAGCACATGAGAGAATATATATACTGAGAAGTCATTGTAAGAATTTTGAGATTTTTAAAAAGTTGTCTGCAAGAAGTTCTTGGTTGTATCCTACACAACATTCTAATAACTCTTTTCTCTGCTATGAAAACTTTTTTACTTTGTGATGAGTTTCCCCAAACAATTATGCCATGTGACATCACTGAATGAAAATATGAGGAGTACACCAGTTTCGTTAATTATAGATCTGCTGTTAGAGACAGTGTTTGCAGTGGCGTAGCTAGGTCAACAAGGGTCCCGGTGCAAAAAATTTATTTTGGGCCCTCAGGCCAGACGGGCGACCTTTTTTTTGCTTTGTGTGCTGGTAGGGGCCCCCTGAACTGAGGAGGGGGACCCTTGAATTGTTCTTTAGGGGCCCCTGAACAGTGGGTGATCCCCCCCTGAGCATCGAGGGCCCTTAGTGAGGGGCTCCTGTGTTCTCAGGGGCCCCTTAGACGACGGTAGATCTAAAAAAAGGTCGCCAGTTTGCCGTTAAGGCTCGCGGGCCCTCTAAACTGCGCTTGAGGGCCACTAGAGGTGCGCTTAGGGGCCCCTTGATGTATGCTTGGGGCCCCCTGAGCGTGAGGGCCCCGGTGCACTGCACCGCCTAGCCCCATAGTAGCTACGCCCCTGAGTGTTCGTATTGCAAAGGTGGCACTACTTAACTTCTTCAGTAGTGAAGTGATATCTACATCTACATATATACTCTGCAATTCACAAAATTGTGGGTGGCAGAGGGTGCTCAGCACCAAAGCTAATCTCTTTGTTGAGCATTCCAATCCCTAATGGTACAAGGGGGAAAAAAATTCATATAAGAATCATTGCAGCACCTTACTTCTCTAATCTTATCTTTCCTGTCATTCCGGCTCAAATACGTTGGTGGACGAAGTATTTGACTACACTCGTAAGTGAAAGTGTTAGTACACATGTTAACCAATAAGTTTAAACAAAACATGCGTCTTCTATCTATCAGAGATTCCCAGTCTAGTCTACTAATCAGTTCAGTGACGCTTTCATAAGGACTGTAGCAAGTGGTGGCTAATCGAGCGGCTCTTCTCTGTTCTCTCTCTATACTTTCGATCAACCCCTTACGAAACTGATCCCAAATAGCACAACAATAGTCCAAATGTGGACGCACAAGAGATTTGTATGCTATCTCCTTTATTTGTTCATTACAATTTTTCAAGATTCGACCCCATGAATCGCAGCCTAGAATTAGCTGTACCTACTAAAGAATTAATGTGTATGTCCCATTTCATGTTCTTTTGTACTGTTACTCCCAAATATTTCATAGAATCGACCATATCTATAACTGAATTGTTTAACTCGTTTGAACAGTCAGCGAGTGCAGTAGCGTATTTTGTTGTTGTTTTTATATCTGTAGTGGTGTGGGTATTTGAATAGTGTAATATCTGATTTACATTTTGGTAAACAGTGGTCGTTAGTAGCGTTTGAACAGTCAGCGAGTGCAGTAGCGTATTTTGTTGTTGTTTTTATAACTGTGGTGGTGTGGGTATTTGAATAGTGTAATCTCTGAGTGTTTACATTTTGTAAACAGTGGTCGTTAGTAGCGTTTGAACAGTCAGCGA
The DNA here is from genome assembly GCA_031002005.1 of Vandiemenella viatica. NCBI lineage: Eukaryota > Metazoa > Arthropoda > Insecta > Orthoptera > Morabidae > Vandiemenella > Vandiemenella viatica. The sequence continues at coordinate 18,131,920 of CM061919.1, forward strand.
GTGCAGTAGGGTATTTTGTTTTTGTTTTTATATCTGTAGTGGTGTAGGTATTTGAATAGTGTAATCTCTGAGTGTTTACATTTTGTTAACAGTGGTCGTTAGTAGCGTTTGAACAGTCAGCGAGTGCAGTAGCGTATTTTGTTGTTGTTTTTATATCTGTAGTGGTGTGGGTATTTGAATAGTGTAATCTCTGAGTGTTTACATTTTGTAAACAGTGGTCGTTAGTAGCGTTTGAACAGTCAGCGAGTGCAGTAGCGTATTTTGTTGTTGTTTTTATATCTGTAGTGGTGTGGGTATTTGAATAGTGTAATCTCTGAGTGTTTACATTTTGTAAACAGTACTAGTTAGTAGCGTTTGAACAGTTGCCGAGTGCAGTAGCGTATTTTGTTGTTATATTTATATCTGTAGTGGTGTGGGGATTTGATTAGTGCAATCTCCGAGTGTATATATTTTGTAGGAAGTACAGGTTATTTCGAGTTTCTGTTCCTTTTTTCTGTACTTTTTTTGTTTCCTTTCTTTTTGCGTTTTTGAAGAGCAGTATGTCTAGCGACTGTGATTGCTGTGTGCAGACGCGAGCTGAGGTGGCTGATCTGCGCGCTCAGCTTGCAGCTGTGTTAGCGAAAGTTACGCAGCTGGAAGCTGCCGTAAAAGGCTGCAGCAGATGTGATGTTGGGGACACTGATATAGCCAAGCCTATCACAGATTCTCCCATTTCGACTGTCGTACTTGCAACCCAGGCTGAAGTGTTGGATGCTGTGCCGCAGTCGCCTGTTGGTGACTGGCGTATGGCTTCTAGACTTCGAAGCCGCACACGGGGGCAGTCGAACAGGCTTAAAGGCCAGGACGCTAAACTTGTTCGTCTGTCCAACCGGTTTGATGTATTGTCGGAGGCTGACTCAGTCCCACAATTGTCATCCTGCGAGTTGACGGCCCCCCAGCCCGCCAGGTCTGAGTTAACGCAGAAGGGCATTCTGGTAGTTGGGAGCTCTAATGTTAGGCGGTTATTAGAGCCCCTTAGGGAAATGGCGGATTCCTCGGGGAAGAAATCCAACGTCCATTCAGTGTGTATTCCGGGTGGCCTGATCCGAGATGTGGAACAGGCCATCCCGGATGCCATAGAGGGGACGGGGTGTAGCCAACTACAGATTGTGACTCATGTCGGCACCAATGATGCCTGTCGCCTTGGGTCGGAGGTTATCCTCTCTTCCTTCCGGCGGCTGGCTGAAAGGGTGAACTCTGTGGCCAGTGACCGCAAGATATCGGCAGAGCTAACCATCTGTAGCATCGTAGACAGAGTTGATTGTGGACCTCTGGTTCAGAGCCGTATTGAGGGGCTGAACCAGAGACTACGACGTTTCTGTGATGACATTGGCTGCAGATTTCTCGATCTTCGCCATAGGGTCGAGTCTTGTAGGGTTCCCCTTAATAGGTCAGGTGTGCACTACACACGTGAATCGGCTACACGGGTGACAGGGGCCGTGTGGAATGCACTGGGTGGTTTTTTAGGCTGAGGGAGGAAGACCCGAAACACGAAATTCAGTTACGGGCAACCCAATCAGATACAACACCGGAATGTAGGAGCAACGTAAAAGAATCTCGTCAGTTAAAAGTTCTCGTAATTAACTGTAGAAGCGTTTGTAACACACAACCGGAACTTGAAAGCGTTATTTGTAGTACAGAAGCGGATATCGTTATCGGTACAGAAAGTTGGTTGAAACCGGAAATAAGTTCCGCCGAAACTTTTAAAGATAGCATGAACGTTTTTCGTAAAGACAGATTACATTCTCATGGAGGTGGGGTATTTATAGCTGTGAGTAAATTTCTCCCATGTAATGAAGTAGACGTCGATACGAACTGTGAAATCATATGGATTAAACTCAACGTTGCTGGGTCAAAACTCATCATAGGTGCCTTCTACCGTCCACCTGATTCGGATATAGCTATCGTCGGGGAGTTAAGAAATAATGTAAATAGTATAGCTAGCCGTTTTAAAGATCATGCTATGATTCTAGGAGGCGACTTCAATCTGCCTTATATTGACTGGCGTAATTACGTTCACATCACAGGTAGCAGGGATAAGGCAGCTTCTGAAGTAATTCTCGATTTGTTGTCAGATAATCATCTCGAGCAGCTAGTTAATGAACCTACGCGGTGTCATAACGGTAGCGAAAACATTTTAGACTTGCTGGTTACCAACAGGCCAGAATTATTCACCGACCACAGGAATAAGCGATCACAAAGCGGTAATTGCGACTATCAAATTAATGACCGAGCGAAAAAGGAAAAAAGGGCGGATTGTATACGGATTCAGTAAGGCCTCAAAGGAGTGTTTTAGAACCAACCTGAGGAATAAATACCATAACTTCAAGTCAACAAAGGACACCGTTGAAGAGATGTGGCATCGTTTTATACATATAGTCAGGGAAGGCATGGAAATACATATACCAAAGCGGACAATAAAGGGAGAGGATGATCCAACCGTGGTACACATGCGAAGTCAAAAGATTACTCAAAAAACAAAGGAAAATACACGCACGCTCAAGGAGGAAGGGGTGTCACAGCGATTTAGAAACCTTAGCTGATTTAAGAGGACGTATTAAGAATGTAATGCGCGAGGCCTTTAACGATTTTCACTCCAACTCTCTCTCTAAGAGTCTCACAGAAAACCCAAAGAAATTTTGGTCGTATATACCAAAATTTAATTGTACCAACAGCAATATTCCAGCACTAATTCGTGAAAGTTCCGAGGTTAATGAAAGCCGCGATAAAGCTAACGTACTAAATACTGTATTCAAAAATTCATTTACAAATGAACATGAGGATAGTATTCCCGTTTTCCCACGCCGTGGCGAGTCGGTGATGGAATCATTACGAATAGATACTGCAGGTATCGTTAAGCAATTAGAGCTCCTGAAGTGGGGGAAAGCACCGGGCCCGGATGGAATTCCAGTAAGAGTATTTTCAGATTATGCTGCAGAAATCGGACCATTTCTGTCTGATATATTCAGTAAATAATTAGAAGAGCGAAAAGTACCTTCAGACTGGAAAATCGCGCAAGTAACTTCGATTTTCAAAAAAGGTGATCGAAGTGATCCTGGGAACTATCGTCCCATATCTATAACATCTGTTTGTAGTAGAGTTATGGAGCATATTATATGCTCGAACATTATGAATTTTCTAGATTATAATAATTTGCTTACAACAAATCAACATGGATTTCGGAAGAAAAGATCATGTGAAACACAGCTGGCCCTATTTACACACGACGTAATGAAAGTTATCGATACAGGTTCACAAGTAGATGCAATTTTTTTAAATTGCCAGAAAGCCTTTGACTCTGTGCCACACAACCGCCTTTTAGCGAAGCTTCGAGCGTACGGTATATCGGATCAGCTTTGTGAATGGATAAAGGATTTTCTAACTGGTCGGTCGCAGTATGTTGTCGTTGAAAGAGAAAGTTCTTCTAATCTAGATGTTACATCGGGTGTACCTCAAGGAAGTGTAATAGGACCACTTCTTTTCTTAATTTTTATAAACGAACTCTGAGACATAGTGAAAAGCATTTTTAGATTGTTTGCTGATGATGCGGTTGTTTATAGGGAAGTAAGGAATTTGACCGATTGCTTAGAAATTCAGCGTGATCTGCATGTTATTTTGGTTTGGTTCGCTGAGTGGCAACTTACACTAAATTGTAAAAAGTGTAAGACAATGAGCATAACTAACAAAAAGAATCCAATTGGTCAGAAATACGAGTTAAACAATTCAGTTATTGATATGGTCGATTCAATGAAATATTTGGGAGTACAAAGGAACATGAAATGGGATATACACATTAATTCTTTAGTAGGTGCAGCTAATTCTAGGCTGCGATTCATGGGGTCGAATCTTGAAAAATTGTAATGAACAAACAAATGAGATAGTGTACAAATCTCTCGTGCATCCACATTTGGACTATTGTTGTGCCATTTGGGATCCGTTTCGTAAGGGGTTGATCGAAAGTATAGAGAAAGTACAGAGAAGAGCCGCTTGATTCATGAACGCTTGCTACAGTCCTTATGAAAGCGTCACAGAACTGATTAGTGGACTAGGCTGGGAATCTCTAGTAGATAGACGACGCACGTTTCGTTTAAACTTATTGGTAAACATGTGTACTCCCACTTTCACTTACGAGTGTAGTGAAATACTTCTTCCACCAACCTATTTGAGTCGGAAGGACAGGAAAGATAAAATTAGAGAAATAAAGTGCCGGACTGATTCTTATATGAATTCTTTTTTCCCTCGTACCATTAGGGATTGGAATGCACAGCAAAGAGATTAGCTTTGGTGCTGAGCACCCTCTGCCACCCACAATTTTGTGAATTGCAGAGTATATATGTAGACGTATTTCTGAACAATTGGATTCTTTTTGTTAGTTATTCTCATTGTCTTGCACTTTTTACAATTTAGCGTATGTTGTCACTCAGCGCACCATGCCATAATAACATCCAGATCACGCTGAATTTCTAAGCGATTGGTCAAATTCCTTAATTCCCTATAAATAACCGCATCATCAGCAAACAATCTAAAAATGCATTTCACTATGTCTCCGAGATCGTTTATAAAAATTAAGAAAAGAAGTGGTCCTATTACACTTCCTTGAGGTACACCCGATGTAACATCTAGACTAGAAGAACTTTCTCCTTCGACGACATACTGCGATCGACCAGTTAGAAAATCCTTTATCCATTCACAAAGCTGATCCGATATACCGTACGCTCGAAGCTTCGCTAAAAGGCGGTTGTGTGGCACAATGTCATAGGCTTTCTGAAAATCTAAAAAAATTGCATCTTCTTGTGAACCTGCATCAATAACTTTCATTACGTCGTGTGTAAATAGGGCCCAGCTGTAATTCACATGATTTTTCTTCCGAAATCCATGTTGATTAGTTGTAAGCAAATTATTTTCATCTAGAAAATTCATGATGCACGAGCATATAATATGCTCCATAACTCTGCTACAAACAGATGTTATAGATATGGGACGATTGTTTCCAGGATCACTTCGATCACCTTTCTTGAAAATCGGAGTTACTTGCGCGATTTTCCAGTTTGAAGGTAATTTTCGCTCTTCTAATGATTTACTGAATATATCAGACAGAAATGGCCTGATTTCTGCCGCATACTCTGAAAATACTCTTACTGGAATTCCATCTGGGACCGGTGCTTTCCCCCACTTCAGGAGCTCTAATTGATTTATGATACCTGCAGTATCTATTTCATCACCGGCGTCGGAAAACGGGAATACTATCCTTATTTTCATCAGTAAATGAATTTTTGAATACAGTGTTTAGTGCGTTAGCTTTATCGCGGCTTTCATTAACCTCGGAATCTTCAAAAATTAGTGCTAGAATATTGCTATTTGTACGATTGACTTTTCGTACATATGACCAAAATTTCTTTGAGTTTTCTAAGGCCGCTCCCATTACATTCTTAATACGTTCTCTTTAACACCGCTAAGGTTTCTAAATCGCTGCGACACCCCTTCCTTTTTGAGCGTGCGTGTTTCCTCCTTTGTTTTTTGAGTAATATTTTGACTTCACGTGTGTACCACGGTGGATCATCCTCCCCATTTATTGTTTGCTTCGGTATATGAGTATCTCTACCTTCCGTGACTATTCGTATAAATGGATGCCACATCTCTTCAACGGTGTCCTTTGTTGACTTGAAATTATAGTAATTATTCCTCAGGTAGGTTCTAAAACACTCCTTTGAGACTTTACTGAATCTGTATACAATCCGCCCTTTTCTCCTTTTTCGCTTGGTCATTAATTGATAGTCGCAATTACCGCTTTGTGATCGCGTATTCCTGTGGTTGTTGAAATGACGGTGAATAATTCTGGCCTGTTGATAACCAACAGATCTAAATTATTTTCGCTACCGTTATGAAACCGCGTAGGTTCATTAACTAGCTGCTCGAGATGATTATCTGAGAACAAATCGAGAATTACTTCAGAAGCGGCCTCATCCCTGCTACTTGTAATGTGAACGTAATTACGCCAGTCGATATAACGCAGATTGAAGTAGCCTCCTAGAATCATAGCATGATCCTGAAAACGGCTAGCTATACTGTTTACATTATGTCTTAACTCCTCGGAATTAGCTATGTCGGAATCGGGTGGACGTTAAGAGGGCGCGTTTTGACCCAGCAACATTGAGTTTAATCCATATGATTTCACAGATCGTATCGACGTCTATTTTATTACATGGGAAAAATTTACTCACAGTTTTAAATACCCCACCTCCATGAGAATGTAATCAGTCTTTATGAAAAACGTTCATGCTATCTTTAAAAGTTTCGGTGGAACTTATTTCCGGTTTTAGCCAACTTTCTGTACCGATAACGATATCCGCCTCTGTGCTACAAAGAACGCTTTCAAGTTCCGGTTGTTTGTTACAAACGCTTCTACAGTTAATTATGAGAACTTTTAACTGTGGAGATTCTTTTCCGTTCCTCCTACATTCCGCTGTTGCTTTTGTTTGGGTTGCCCGTAACTGTATTTCGTGTTTCGGGTCTTCATCCTTCAACCTAAAAAACCACCCAGTGCATTCCACACGGCTCCTACCACCCGTGTAGCCGATTCATGTGTGTAGTGCACACTTGACCTATTAAGGGGAACCCTACATGACTCGACCCTATGGCGAAGATCGAGAAATCTGCAGCCAATATCATCACAGAAACGTCGTAGTGTCTGGTTCAGCCCCTCAATACGGCTCTGAACCAGAGGTCCACAATCAACTCTGTCTACGATGCTACAGATGCTTAGCTCTGCCGATATCTTGCGGCCACTGGCCACAGAGTTCACCCCTTCAGCCAGCCGCCGGAAGGAAGATGGTGTTTCGACAACCAACTCGGCTGTCTTCATTAGGTGTCAGGTGTCCGGTGTCTACAGGCTGACGAAAGCTGGCAGTCACCGCGGGGATTGGCTTAGCCTCCCAGACGGATCTCCTTATATACCTGTCGGTGAGGTACAGGATCCGCTCTGATTGGTCGGAATGGTGGCTTCGGAAATACCCGTTGGTTGGTCGGAAGCGGCGGCTCCAAACGCGGTCCGCTGCTGCGCCCCCTCCCATCGAACCTCCTTGTTTTCCGTCGGCGTGGTGGAAGACCCGCTCTGATTGGCCGGAAGCGGTGGCTTCATACGCGGTCCGCTACTGCGCTCGACTAGTGCCGTCTGCGCCAGAACAGCCGAAGGAAGCGAAATCCCCATTATCAGGCCCGGCAGGTCCGTGCTTTCTGCCGTTAGAAAAAGCCGAAATCCTGGCAGAGCACTTCGCCGCCCAACACAGAAGTGGCCTACCCCCAACTCCAGAGGAAGAACAGGCGGAGGCCGCAACAATTCAGCGAGTAGAGGACAGACTAAGCAGACCCCCCTTCTGACCAGCCAGAACTGACAACACCCGGTGAAGTGAGAACAATCATCAAGAAATTAGCCCCAAAGAAATCACCTGGAATCGATGGCATTGGCAATATTCACCTAAAGAACCTACCAAGGAAAGGTCTGGTACTTCTCACCAGAATTTTCAATGCATGTCTCCTACAACATTACTTCCCTTCAGCATGGAAGACGGCTAAGGTTATAGCTCTGCCAAAAAGGGGTAAAGACAAAACAATTCCCAATAATTACAGACCAATTAGCTTACTCTCTGCTACCTACAAGCTGCTAGAACGTATTCTTCTGAAGAGAATTAAAGCAAGCTTAGATTTTGGACAAATAATCAGGAAAGAACAGTTCGGTTTCCAAAACCGAGTAGGAGCCACCTGTCAGTTAGTAAGGCTCACCGAACAAATCAGCAAGGGTTTTAACTTGAATAAATTTACAGCCGCCATATTTGTCGACATTGAAAAAGCCTATGACAAGTTGTGGCACACCAAACTAATAGACAAGCTATTCCATCACACCGACATACCCGACTGCTATATTTCCCTCATAGCCAGCTACCTCAAGGTTAGGAGGTTCTTCGTCCAAATCGAAGGCCAGAAATCATCTACCTTCACAATTAATGTGGGCTTACCGCAAGGATCTGCCTTATCGCCTCATCTGTTTACCATTGATGTCAATGACATACGGACCCCGCCCAACGTTTATATTGCACAATTTGCGGATGACACGGTCATCTACGCAACCGGAGGTGACCACGAAAGAAATATTTCCAACGCCCAAGCAGGCCTTGACGCCTTTAGTTTCTGGTGTCGAGAAAATAAGGTGAAGGTGAACCCTACTAAATGTGCCGCAGTGTACTTCTCAACTAAACGACCAAACCTGCAAAGACAGTTGGAGTTAATGGGGCAAAGGTTACCCTGGGTTACCGAGCACCGGTACTTGGGGATAACGTTAGACCGTAAACTACTCTTCCGTCAACATGTCCTCGACAGAAGGAAAAAAGCCCTAGCCGTGGTTATGAATCTGACACCAATCTTCTTGAGCAACGACTTGAAACTCGAAACAAAAATAAGAATATATAAATCAGTTGTCCTACCCTTCATTATGTACGGTTGCCAGGTCTGGGGAACTGCATGCAAATCTACCCTGCTACACTTACAAAGAGTACAGAACAAATGCTTAAGAATGATTAGCCATGCTAACATCTACACGCCAATAGACCTTCTTCACGAGATCACCAATATGCCTACCATCAATGCAGAAATTTTTCGACAAGCAGAGAAATTTTTCACCAAGCTTGATACTATCCGCCCAGAAGTTGACAGATTGGAGTCAGTCGGTTTGTGGAATGGCACAAATTCAAAGTGCCACTCAGCACAATTATGACACCAAAATAAAGAATCAACTACCACAAGTGATCCTTAATAAGAACATTCAAGGGTTTCCCATAAAGGCTGTTTATAACAGTCAAAGCTGGGTTTTTCCCTAACGCGAATCATAGCGAATCCAATACAATCTTTTCGAAACAGTAGATTAAGCTACATACAGTAGCGGGGCTACAGAACGCCGTTGAAGCAGTGAAAAAAAAAAAAACATCTCCGCGGGTGTCCCACAAGGGTCAGTTATTGGCCCAGTCCTGTACAGCTTATACACGGCGGATACTCCATCCACGGTTCGTGTAAAGAAAGCGTTATATGCTGATGACACCGCGTATTATGCGAAGAGCCTGAATGTTCACCTCCTACGCAGAAGGCTATAGCAGGCCTGCGACAACATCCAGTAATGGGGCACTAAATGGAGGCTTGCCTACAACGCTTTCAAAAGCCAGGCAATTATCATTACCAGGAAGAAAGTTCCTCAATTACCTCCTTTAGTACTCTTCGGCGAACACATAACCTGGACGAGGACGGCAACCTACCTCGGTGTTAAACTTGATAGGGGAATGACGTGGAAACCTCACGTCACCAACGTTCGTGCCAAAGCATCTGGGAGACTAAGTTCACTCTACCCAGTGCTGAATCCTACATCCAAACTAAGACCGGACCTAGGGATCCGCCTATACACCGCCCTAGTTAGACCCATATTGGAGTATGCTGCGGTTGTGTGGGGCAACACGGCGCAAGCATACCTTCAGCTACTGCAAACTATCCAGAATAGAGCCATCAGATTCGCTCATCACCTACCCAGGGACACGAGGACAGATGATCTTCATCGTCTGAGTGGATTGCCGAAACTTAGAGTCAGATTCCAACAACTGGCTACGCAGTTTTACGAAAATGCGCAGAAATCAAATAACCCTTTGATCTCAGCATTGGGAGCCGAACCCACCTATAACGACAGATTAAGGTGGCCAAAGAAAATACTTGACCACCAATAAGGAAACAACACACCGGGTAGGAACAACCTGATCATGATACACCGAACATGCCAACCAAACTGGTAAACTGGAAGGAGATGCGCTCCTGCGCACAACCTTCCCAACAACCTGGGACCACCGCTTTCCCAGTTATTGACGTCTGTCTGTCTGTTGTCGTCTCCCCACCCAAGAGTGCTGGCAGTCCGTGGTACTGGTAGGCCCGCTCTGATTGGACGTGAGCGCAAACTCATTCTGCGGTACGCTGCGGTACCCGACCAGCGCCATTCGCTCCCTCCACGCCGCGCTGCGCCCATCCGCCCCGCTCCCGTCGGAGGTCCCTAATAATAGGATTCCAGGCTTCACTCAGATGGAGCCCGCCATTCCGGTTAATGTTGTTGTCATTAAGCCTGATTTCTATTTCCTCACTTATGACTGACTCCCAGAAGGAGGAGGCCCTGGCCAACACTACAGTCTTGTCAAACTCGATTCCATGCTCCTCGTCGAAGGCGTGTTCGGCAATTGCAAACTTTTCAAGTTGCATCAGCCTTAGGTTTCGTCTGTGCTCGGTGAGGCACTCTTGGATCGTTCTGGTGGTCTGGCCGATATACACCTTACCACATTCGCACGGTATGGAATAAATTCCCGGTGTTCTTAGGCCCACGTCATCAGAGGGAAGCGCATAGAAGAGGTGCCTGTTGCCCTTATTGGCATCATCTGCCCCTAGTGTTTTTGAGGAAGGTTGTTGACTGTGGCTTAGGTAGTTGATATTACTAGTTGCTCACTCCTGAGATCCCCTCCACACCAATCTAGGAGGCATCATGTCGGTACCAGGTAGTTTTCAACTAGCAGAACAGCAAGAAGGAACCGCAGCCCCTCTGCTCGAGGTAAATTCAGCCAAAATTACTAAAACCACAAGGAGCTGGCTAGACGAAAATGGAGCTTCGCAAGCACAACACGTAGGAGTTTCTGCACAATCTGTCTACTTCAGGGAATTATCACCTAGAAATTCGAACTGCAACTCCAGATCGCTGTCGCTGGATAGAAACAATGACATAGGTATGGATCCAGATGAAATAAAGATGAATATGGAAGAAGTCAGGAAGACCTTTTCTCTACCAGAAACGAAAGCAAAGGTTGCCGCTCTAATAAGCAGAGCCATCTCTCGCAGTATGGACAGCGACACACAAGAGGTAGAGACTAGGAATCCCCCAGCCGATGACACACCTCCGCTGGTAAACAGAAACGATGCACTTTCGGAGGGTGCACGAAGAGGCGCACAAGCTCCAGTGACTGCAAAGAGAACCGCTGACACCGCCATCAGCCCGCCCTTACAAGCGCAGGCTTTAAAGAAAACAAGAAGTAAGGAATCAACCAAGAGTCCTCCTTGCAACAGCTGGAAGAAAAATGGAATCAAGGCTGATAGCCAAAAGAAACAAACCAGCGCACCCAGCATAGTAAACCAGAGAAAAACTACAAAACCTGTGATTCGGCCACCAGCCAAACAGACTGCAGCCAAGAAACTCCCAGCCTCCAGCCAACAAAGGTCTTCAACCATCGCAACTCAAGGTTCCAGCTCGGCAGCTGCACATAACCAGAAAGTTGGCACTGGTAAGGACGCAGCAACCAACGTCGACGAAGATGGTGAATGGCTGAAACCAAAGAGGACGTCCCGCCAAAGGCAGGTGATCGAATCGCAACCGCAAGAATCAACAGCGGGAAGATTCCACGCACTGGTTGACGACCAAGAAGAGGAAGCACAGCCTGAAGCTATAGGCAGCTATAGTCGGCGGATTCAACCAATAATCGCAAAATTAACTGAAAATGTTGCATCATTAAACAGAAAACTCTAAGAAGTCTGTGAAGCACCTTTCGACCTGAAGCCGGCGATCGACGGCATTCAGATCAAAGTCAGATGCATAGAAGACTTCAAGAAAACGACCACATGCCTACAGGAGGAGGGAATAGCGTACTACTCATTCCCTCTCACCACTGAAAAGACAGTTAGATGGGTGATCAGGGGATTACCGATCTGGCTTCCGTCCACAGAAATACAGGCCGCACTGACAGAATCTGGCTTCATGGTACAATCAGTGATACAACTGGAGGCACCATCCAATCCATCAAGAAACGAAGCAAAGAGGCCAATGCCCCTGTTCGCTGTTACTATGAAATATACGGTCAAGAATAGAGCAATAGTCGACTTGGAATACCTCCTACACATGAGGATCAGTGTCGAGAAGAAGAGGACCGACAATGGACTCCCTCAATGCTTCCGTTGCCAGGCGTACGGGCATGTTAGCAAACACTGTCAGCTACCTGTGGCATGCATCAAGTGCGTCCTACAAAGGGTGCCCAGTATATAAGCAGGCCAGAGGAAAACATCTCATCGGAAGACATCCCGATACGGACCTGGAGACGCCGCTTGTCTGATGGCAACCCCCGCAAGTGGAAACTCTCCATTGCTGTCTTCCTAGATGGCTACAAGTTCGTCTGGGTAATACCCACCGACGACCTTTCAACTTTTGAGAAAGTCATGACGGCACCTGAGCACAGTCACTACGCCGAGAAGATCCTCCCGCCTGGGGTAACCGTGTGGCCGGAAGCACTGGTATTTCCAACCATGCTTTCGGGCCACTACGTCTTCGAGAAATACACTTTTCTTCTGAGGAAAAGGTTCAGAATCTTCGGCTTCGACCCAGATGGAAACACCACCTTCACCAAGAAACAAGCTCCAAGCATGCCGTCGCCACCGGCAACAACCAAGCTTCACGATTCAAGCCCGACAACATCCAAGCCTCAAGCTGCCACGCCACCATCACCTGAAGCGATGGCGGTTGACAACAACCATCTCGAAGCACAAGAAACCACCGAGATCCAACTGGTTGAAAAGGGCCCCGTTCTACCGCTTACCGCATACTACGAAGAGAACTTCACAGAACTGCTGACCACCTTCTCCAGGGAAACAGAAGACCACCTTCTCTGCTTCCCAGTCAAGGAGGGGCTACGCTTCCTACCGCAGCACCCAACGCAACTCCGTCGTCTGACGGAATTCCTGAACGGGCGCGACGTCCGCAACGCCCCACAGTTCCCTCGGCGGCCAAGGCTTCCGGCTGATGTGCCTGAGGAGACGGTGGCCGCTGTGCTCAATAGCGGTGGTATCGTCGCCTCGGACGTGCATCAGATGCGTCGCCCGGGCACAGAAGATCGTCTTCCGCTCTACACGTTCCAGCCAATTGAGCGTGTACCGCGGGCAAAGAAGACGACGACTGTCCATGGACATAAGGTCCAACTGGAAGTAAAGAAGAGACCACCGCTCGCCCTTGCTCAGTGCTTTCGCTGTCAGGGCCATGGTCACCTGGCCCGCGACTGTACTGGTCAGGAGCTTTGAGTGAGATGTGCGGGGACTCACAATGTTGCAAATTGCAACATTCCAAGAGATGGAAAACCTACATGCTGCAACTGTATGGGCAACCACCCAGCCTGCTACAGTGGGTGTCCAACGAAGAAAAACCTACGTGTTGACAAGTCGACGACCACTCATCGCAAGCCACTCATCGAACCTCAACTCCGGCACCAACCTCGGCCTTTGCGGCAACAGCCCATTCTGAGGCAGCAGCACAACCAACGTGCCACGCTGAACACCGACAGTAGATGCCAGCTTGACCACTTGATGACGCTACTACAGCAACTGCACCTGCTAATGACGCAAGTCATAGCAAATTATGCAGCCTACCAGGAAGTGACACCTCCAACAATGCCACAGCCACAGAGAAGACAACAATAAAAGATCTGGAAGGAGATGCAACCAATTGCAAGAACTTCCACACACTCTGGGACAGCAGACAACCCAGAAGATTGTGTCCTGGCACACAGGAAGGGAATAGGGGAAGAACAACAAGAAGAACGCCCAACAGAAGCAGACCAAAGAGTGAGATTCTACATCTACAGAAGAAGCAGCTCCAGTAATACCTCAAAGCACCGACACCAACGGAGTCAACAATGTAAGCAACGGCCTAAAGCCACCAGCAAACGACAGCTCTTCTCTCACAGCAGAACCACCAGAAACAGGAAGCACTCTCAAAGACATGTGCGAAATACTGAACAAGCTGGCAACAACTGTACATGGGTTGACTGAATTAGTTCATCAACTACCTATTACTATCATCTCCTTACTGGAAAATGTGAATTCCACAGCAAGTACAAACAATCAGGATGGCCACTAGACAACTAGATAGCCTCCGGATTTGTGTCTGGAATGCCAACGGGGTCTATAAACAAAGATCGGAATTCCAGAACTTCCTCACAACAGAAGGCATCGACATATGCTTGGTCTGCGAAACTCACCTAAAACGTGGAATCAGAGTCAGTGTACCAAACTACTCTACTTACCGACGTGACAGACAAACCGCACATGGAGGCGTCTGCATATACATTAGGCGATCCATTAAACATCAGACCACATTACTGCCAAACTTTGTCAGCATAGAAGCAGTAGCCATAGTCATATCAACTACAACGGGACCAGTAACTGTCATCTCTGCCTACCATCCTCCAGGGTCAGCGTTAGCAGCAGCGGACATATCAACGTTAAGCAACATCGCTGGACGTGTAATAATGGGGGGGCGACCTAAATGCCAAACACCACATGTGGCACTGTAGAGCAACTAACAGCAGTGGAAGAACACTCCAAACAGAAGCAACACGACTAGGGCCATCAGTATGGGGTCGTGATAAACCCACCCACTTCCCCGCCTCGGAACGGAAACGCGCAGACGTGCTCGACATCATCATAACCAAGAGCCTCCCCGCCTTCCCTACCCTGCAATCGGTAGCCCAGCTCTCATCGGACCATAATCCAGTAATAATAGACTGGGACACCGATTATGTTAGTGAGGATGAAGACATAAGAGACTACAGAAAAGCCGACTGGGACAAATTTCGTGAAGACCTACAACCAACAATGACTGGGAAACTAAATAATGGTATCGAGAACTTGGATGAAGCAGTTGCCGACTGGCCCAGTGCAACACTAACAGCCGCAAATGACGTAGCTCCACTCAAAAAGAAATGCCAATACCTCTAGAACTCCTTGAACTAATCAAAGAAAAAAACCTCGTCA